>CAAKMY010090216.1:0-31021 GCA_901111285.1 Corrigiola litoralis | reverse complement strand
CAATTAGACAATTCACTAAAATTGTAGTATCAATGCATGGACAAATTATTAGATACACCTGAGAGTACATACTCTCAAATTCAACTCTAGGTAAATATTATGTACCTTATATACTCTTTTGTGTACCTTCAATAAATTAGAATTATACAATATTTTCACTGTGGTACATAAAAACTTACCAAAGGTACACAAAAAATACACAAAGGTACATAAAAGTATATGTGAGAGTACGTACTCTCAGGTGTACGCAATAGGTTCTGCAATGCATGTAAGTTTCCTGTATCTTTCATGCTATAATAATTTTCCAGTACCTTAGTCATTTGGTCATTTGAGTATGCACTTTGGAAAATCGGAGGGCAACATGGTTTTTATATGTTGACCGAAGAATTTATGCTCTTCCGAGCCATTCCATAATATAACAGTCCACATCAACAACAGTTTCAAACATTGCACTCTGTCTGTATTTTCAATCTGGTAAGGGTTGGAAATTTACAGATGTACATGCATGGAAGTTATACATACGCTACGAATAAATTGAACCAAGTATCCGACCATTAAAGTAATAGAAAAAAGATAGCAGACACAGACATCAGCTGAGAGGTTTGAGGTTTCTACTCCTCATATAAGCAAGGAACTGCCCAGGTAGCTCTTCCAGGAGGGCCTCAATCGAAGATGTCTGCCCCGCTGCACAAATACACATAGGTCACAGAGGGTTGAACCAAGGCTCAATCCATAGACATGCATCTCAAATCAGATAATAATTGTTACTGACGTCATGTAGGCATGTAACGTAATGTTGTACTAACATCCTATGAAATATCACAAATTATTAGAGAAGACCGTCTACTTTTATATATACTATATTCCATATAGTCCATTAGTATTAAAAAAGCCTAGGCTTGTCTGCTAAGTACTGCCGAGAGGCTTTTGATCTAGTTCATCATAATCTAAAAGTAAAAAATAAAATATGCTGTCCTTGATCTTGTTTGCCGTCGATCTTTACATCCTACAGCTAGTCCAACGTACTACCACACTATTGATACATTTGAACATGCGCAAGTGCTATAGGTCTTTCTTTCCTTCAGTGTCCACATATGCAAATTAAGTTTTAAGCTGTTAACTAGAAGCAAATGTCGTCTGGTCAGAATTTTAAGCTGTTAACTAGAAGCAAATCTCGTCTGGTCAGAATGCAAAGGTACAAATGTGTCTCAGGCTTGTATCACTGTTATTGGTGAGGTTTTTCTGTTATCTTAGTTTCACCGGCCACAGGAAGGCATGTTTTGTGTCATTTAGTTATTCAAGTTGCTATCTTCAGATCAATTTCTATCCTCTACCTGGGCTAAGTTATTTCTTCTAGCTCATAATTACGCATTTTTACAAGTTCCTTTTCTTGCAACTAACTTAGAAATTCTTCTCGATCACCTGACTATCTGATCAACAAGATAGAAACAAGGAATTTGGTCATCGGCATTATTACAAGAAGCCAAGGAACATGTTCATTCATTTCTGGTTGATTGACAATCAGCTTTACAATAAGAATCACGTTCATAATTTCTCGTTAATTGGAGCTAAGACTGACATAGTGAATAGTGGTTTGCTCAGAACATCAAACTAAGCACACATAATGCAGTTGACAAGTTACAGTGAATCTCTTTTCATAATAGATGTAGGAGCCAGTCTTACCATCCACCTCGCGCATTGGAACAAACTGTACTATGTCCCGACTAGCTAGCTTTCCTGTAGTACTCTTTAATGGATGTCCACTATCAGCATCAAGAATCTATAAAATCCATATGCCCAAGCATAGATGTGAAATCAACAAACTTAAGGAGACATATGTATGGACAGTAGAAACTGCACCAATAGTCAACTACTTGAGCAAGATTTTTGATTACCTCCATCTCTGTAAAATCTGCATTTCCAACTCCGACTATCAAAATTGATAAGGGAAGGTCGGATGCCTTCACCAAGGCATCTATAGCCTCTTGAAGATCTGTTAGCACTCCATCCTGGATTAAGAAACAAAAAGGATTGACGGCATGCTCACAGCTCAAATATGGAGAGGTTGACCGACCCAGGGATGAAGAAGTGTGCATTTCATCATTACCGTTATAAGAAGCAATATATTATACTTGTGGCTATTATGAGACATAGACTGGGAAGCAATCTCAGAAGCTTTGTTGATCACTTGACCAACTAAGGTAGGTCCAGAAAGCGCTACATTCTGAAGCGCAGATGCATAGGCAGCCATTATTCCTTCAATTCCATTAACCTACCATGGAAAGGATGTCAAATTTTCGGCCTAAACACTTCTGTTAATCAAGCATCAGCAGTAGAAATCATGAAGTCGTTTGCCAGAGGACCAAGGGATATGAAAAGGCTGATTGTATGACAAGTGTACAAGTTCCTTTTACTCAAGTAACACTACTGTGAAACAAGGGCAAGAAGAGAGATAATCGTTACCTCTGAATCATATGGGCTCAAATTGAGATTAAAAGAATAAGACACATTGCCATCTGGTGTCTTTGCCCCAAAACCCCATGCAGGAAAACGCTTGTCAGAGTCGTAAAACTGTAGGACCTCCCCAGCTTGTACTATAGCCTGCAAGGAAGGAAAATAATACAAGGCAACATGATGAGCTTGACTGCCATCTTGAGATGGCAGAATCGGAAGTATGAAAATTGCACCTATGAATGTAGAAATTCCAATTGAAAGGAGGTCTATTTGTAAACAATCACGTACCCTTTGGTAAGCATTCAAGCGGCCAGTGGGATCAATATAGTGCAGAGACTGTGGATATCTGGGGTTTCCATTTGAACCTGAATAAGAGTAACCACAATTATTGGAGGGAGAATGAATAACATCATTATGATAGATTCACTTATTTAAGTAATGAGAAGGATCTGTACTAGTAAAATCAACAGCCACAATGAAGTTGAGTTCAAATCCACTCGAGATGTAATCGAGAAAGCTATAAAGCTGCTTCTGAGAAAACGTATCAACAAACAGTTGACTCTTTAAGACCTACAAAACATATATAATGTGACCGGTTAACCATGCGCAATAGCAGAATACATTAGTAAAAGTCTTAATTCTTCAAGAGTTTGCACCTTATCGCGACCATGATGTGTTCTAACGAAATTGACACCTGTTTTCTCCTTCTCCAGCTTTTGAAGGTCTGATACTGATTTCTGAAGTTTACTGCTCCAAAGATGAGTTACATAATGTAAACAGCAAAATGAAACAAAGACTAAGGAGAAGGTGCCAAGACTCTTACCCAATAAGCTGATGATTGCCACTTGAACTAAAGTCATAACACTCGATGATTAAAGGATTATCCTGCATGAGATAACGGCGACAAATTTGGTGAAGGCTGAGAAAGATACCGGTGAGCTATTACTCTATTAGATACACTTCAGTTGATCAATCATACATGATTTCCTAGTCAGTCAAGAGAAGTAAGGTCCACACCTTGCTTAAACATTGCTGCATTGTCAGGCAAACAGGCTTCCATGTTGGATTCAAATTGTTATTAATGACTTCCGTCTTGCAAATTGGAATTATTCCTCCATTCTCACTATGTCTAGAGATCCTCAGAAATGGATCCTAGAAATCAAGGAAGGGCATATGAATTTAAGGAAAAGTAGTTGTCAGGTGAAACATTAGCTTCTTGACACAAGTGGCATAACTTACACTCTTAGAAAATAGATCTTTGTTCTCTAGGCGGGTGCAACGGAATACAATCTCCATTGCAATTCTCGACTCAGCAGACTCCTCTGTGTGGACACTTAATTTGCTTAAGCTTTTTGGATCCCCTTGCCGACTTTCGCTAGTAATACTTACTGTCAAACTTTGGTTTTGTTTAGTGACAACCTACCACATGCAAACAAATAACAGAGTTATCCATGGAAAATTTTCTTTCCACTAAAGAGAAAAGTAGATATATGGGGATTTTGGTACATTCAGGGTACATCCGACTTAGATTTTCTCATATTAAGTCATGAATTCATGCATTTTTACAGGAAAACATGCGTTGAGCTTTAGGCTTAAAAGAGGTGATTCATATGTTTGTACCTAAGCAGGCTTCTGTTTAGGGAACAGACTGAAGGCTGAAAATTTTTCTACTGTGTAGCATGATATGATATAATTTGAGGCAGCTGTTCAGTAACAAAAAATTATACCGTACGATCAACTATACAAAGAAACACTTCAATTGAAATGTCAGTACCTCCGACAGCAAACATGTAGCTTCCCCTAGAAAATCTTGTTCACTCAATTTAAGCTCCTGCAATGAAAATTTTGATAATTACTTCGTTTTCCACGAAAGCACTTCGAGGTTTTTCAAAACTTAGCAAATGCGTTGATAGTTTTGGAAATACCTTTACTGGTATGTTGTGATATTTTGTGTCGATATCATATACATGAAATCTGGGTGGGGAAAATAGTTCATTTAGGAAGTCAGAGTTAAGCGACAGTTAGTGCTTAAGACATGAACCGTAGATGCTAAAATGAAAATGTATACAAAGCTGAAATAAAAGTCTTACACCAAAGGTTGTACAATCTCAAAGTTGTAAACAACAGGTATTTTTTGTATCCAAGCAGGATTCAAACTATTCGCTATTACTTCTGTCCGACCAAGCTCCTGTAGTGTCCCATCTCTTTTTTTCATGTAAACCACAGTCATTGGGTCACTCTACAACAAAACAAAAAGACATTACAATATGGTAATCCCAACATCCATGCAACAGATCAAATGCCGTATTGTGATTCAGTTATGCTTCTGTTTTTCCTGGAGAAATAACTAATGCTTCTTTTACCCCTTCTTATACCACCATGTACTCAACCTCTGCAGAGGATATATAGTTTCATTGTAGCTTGTAACGCTGACCGCCAACTAATCTTTCGATCTGATTAGATCACCAACATAAAAATTAGAATCGACAAGCGCATTAGTTTGATAATTGACTCCACCAAAGCATAAAATTGTGTCAATAGTACCCTTAAAATACCTAAGAACACATTTCACTGCTTCCGAGTAAGCTTTTCCTTGATTCACTATGAATCTACTGACAACACTTACAGCTTGTGAAATATATGAACATGTACACACAATGGCGTACATTAAGCTTCCAACTCCACACTAGCATAAGGTACATTTTCCATGTAAGCCTTATGTTCTATTGGAGTAGGAGATTGTCTTCTAGAGAGTCTAAAATGTTGAGACAGTGTAGTCTCCACTGATTCGCACCTTTTATCTCAAACGTTTCAATAGCCCGCTCAATGTAGCCTTTCTGCTCAAGAACAAATTTTGATTTGATCTTTCTCTTCTAATCTTCATACCCATTATTATCTTAGCAATGCCCAAATCTTTTGTCTCTAACTTTTTTCAAGTTGAGCTATTAGCCTTTTATCTCCACCTTGCTTTTCGAAGCAATAAGCATGTCATCCACATACAATAGAAGATAAATATAATCACCTTCATGAAACTTACAAATGTATACACAACCATCATACACACTTTTGGTGAAACCTTGCTTTAGCATAAATGAGTCAAATTGCTTGTACCATTGGCAAGGAGATCGCTTCAATTCACAAAGTGTTTTTCTCAAGCGGCATGCCTAACTCTCCTTACCTTCAACCTTGTATCCCTCGGGCTAATAGATATACATATTTCCTCATCCAAGTTATCATGTAAGAAGGTTGTCTTTTATATCTAGTTGTTCTAGCTCAAGATCACCATGAGCAACAAGAATTCATAACACTTGAATAGAAATTTGTTTTACCACTCGAGGAAATACACCATTGTAGTCAACAACTTCTTTCTCTGCAAACCTCTTGGCCACTAGTATACCCTTGGAACCTAAAGTTTGGAACCGCACCATCATGTTCCAGTTTTGGTTCTTGATTTTAGGAACCGGTTGGTACATGTTTTGGTCATGGTCTGGGTTTTTGACCGGGTCCCGAGTCTTACTCATCCGTAGTTTGCACAGCGAGAAGGTGTTGATTACAATGAGATATTTTCTCTAGAGGTAAAACCTAAATCTATTCGGGTGTTAATAAGTCTTGTTGCTCATGGTGATCTTAAGGTGGAACAACTTGTTGTGAAGACAATCTTCCTGCACGATGACTTGGATAAGGAAATCAATATGTATCTGAGGCATACGAGGTTAAGGGCAATGAGAGTGAGATATGTCGCTTGAGAAAATCACTTTATGGATTGAGGTAATGTCCTCACCAGTGGTACAAGCGATTTGACTCATTTATGCTAAAGCAAGGTTTCTCCAAAAGTGTGCATGATTGTTGTGTATACATTTGTAAGCTTCATGGAGGTGATTATATTTATCTTTTGTTGTACGTGGATGACATGCTTATTGCTTTGAAGAACAAGGTGGAGATAGAAAGGCTAAAAGCTCAACTTGGTAGAGAGTTTGAGAGGTAAGATTTAGGCATTGCTAAGAAAATATTGAGTATTGAGATGAGAAGAGAGATATCAAATCGGAGATTGTTCTTGAGCCCAAAAAGCTTTAGCGGGTTATTTATAAGCTTTGGGATGAAAGCTGAGATCGAAGTTAGGGGTGACTCTATTGGCTCCATATTTTACACTCTTTGATAAACAATCTCCTACTACAGCAGAAGATACGGCTTACGTGGAAAATGTGTACCTTATGCTATTGGAGTTGGAAGCTTAATTATTGTTTGTCATGGTGTGTTCATGTCCAGACATTTCACAAGATGTAAGAGTTGTCAGTAGATTCATGAGGAATCCATGAAAGGCACACTGGGAAGAGGTGAAATGGATTCTTAAGTACTTGAAGGGTACCGTTGACACATGTTTATGCTTTGGTGGAGTCAATTGTCAAATTAATGGGTGTGTTGATACAAATTATGTTGGTGATCTAGACCGACGTCGATCTACGACTAGTTATGTGTTTACAATACAAGGTGCGCCAGTTAGTTGGTCGGTCGGTTTTACACAGCTACAGTGACACTGTCTACTATAGAGGTTGAGTATATGGCTATAGCAGAAGGGATGAATTGAAGGAAATATTATGGCTATGGGGTCTTCTAGATTACTCGGCTTTAAAGCATGATTGTGTGGAGCTATGTTGTGATAGCCAAAGTACTATTCATTTAGCGAAATATTGAGTTCATCATGCTCACACCAAACATATAGATATGACATAGCATTTTGTAGGTGATGTCATACAGAAAGGTGATTTTTTTTATAAAGATACACACAGATGAAACAAGGATATGAAAAGAAAAATAAAAGGAGAAGAATAACGAAATGAAAAGAAGGTTCATTAAAACGTTTTACGGAAAGAAATTAAATTCCATTTGATAGTCACGGCTCAAAATACAAGACCATAATCGGCATGTTAAGGTTCAAGAGGATAATGGTTTGGGCTAAGGCTATACCTTTGAGAGGATGTCGCGATCAAGCAGCTTTGTAGCCGACAAAGTTAGCTGCAGTGAAGGGAAGAGCAAGTCCAGAAAATTCATGAGTCAGTTCTTACATGGTTACATACTTACATACATGTATTAAAGCCTCATGCAGGTCTCAAATAATGGATTACATTATTAATGAGGATCTAATTAAAGTGGGACAAGCAACAAATCAAACAAGAAAAGTCATCAACATGCTGATATGTTGTATATACTAGTACGAACTATGTCAATGCTTCAAGTCCACAACTATTATGAAACTGACTTCATGTTTGACAGGGTATATTTTATGGTATTGCTGAGTCGAACAGACATGAGCAGATTCAATTCGTAGAAGCATGCCTGTCAAACTAGCTAGCTATCTACTTCGCAACAACTAATTATCTAGTTGTTAAATGAATCTAAGAAAATGAGTTCCATTGACAACATCAATGAAGAAAATATATTTCAATCTAAGGAAGTAAGGAACCAACTAGAATTCGAAAATAAATAAGTTATCAATAACAAGAAGTTAACAACACCAAAAACCCAATATGAATTTGCAATAGGGGAGTTTTTGGAAGATCCAAATTTAAGCTTATTCCACCTTACTTCTAAATGCTGACCCACATAATCAGAGGTGGAACTAATGATCTTGCAGGTACCCTAGTCCCCGCCAATTTTCATTTTCTTGGAATTTTTTCAAAATACATAAGAAAAGGTGAATTTTGTACTTGGTCCATTAAAAAAGTTGAACGTTTTTAGTTATCTCCTTACAGAAAAACAATTCTAATTTCGCCCTAGTTAGAATTAAAGGGAGATCGATCTGCAAGAGGCAAGAGCTGCCAAGTGTGGAAAGCACAAATTACAAACATACCATGCAAGTTAAAGCACATACGTAAATGGTAGTTTTGGTATACAAACCTCAAGCTGGGTAAAAAGGGACTGAAGACCATGAGCCTTGTGAAAGTGATCAACAGCATCATTGTACCCTCCTCCGCTTGCATAATCTGTAGCCATAGGCAATGTTGATTGGACACCTCCAATTGCTTGTCTCCCACCCATTTCATCAGAGAAACATCCCCCCATTTCTAACGTACGTACTTTTCTAGACAATGCTCAAAGTTACAAAAGGTGCTAGTGTTTCAGGTATAGCCTAGATAAAGGTGTCACTAAATACAATATGGACAATGAGAATGGGAAATACGGAGTATTGTTCAATTAAACTTGCTTCCGCGAATCTTTAGATTGAATGCAACTTCTTTCTTGTCTTTCCTTCCTTATAAAGAGCCATTGAACTAGCCACGGCATTAGCTTTTGAGAGCTACTCGTAGTATAATGGAAAGAGTCAAAGACAATGTATTATTAATTGACAATTTCGCTTTTTTCTACATTGAAAACATTGGAGAGAAAAGGGTATGTAAGAGTTCCATATTCAACCACTTGGTTAACCTTGCTCAAACACAAATTGAGAATAAATCGACCACGAGTCAGGTCGATGTGGAGATTGAATGACTAAGAAGGTCGTCTATTCTCTTACCACAAAGAATAGTACATAGAGAACGTAATACTTTTTCTAAGTCAATGATATTAAATCACTAGGCATATTACATTGGCCCGAAAATTTACTGTCAACACATTACTATATTACAAAAACCCGAAAGCATCAAAAATGATACTAAAGTTTGTACAGTCGTACACTTCATCATAGGAAACACAAAATTGAAAACTCAAAACAATACTTCGTACCATAAATTCTAATGACCTCCTTGGGCAATTTGTTGGTATACTGTGGTTGTGTTACACTTTTACTCCTTGTACAACCTATGTCCCCTAGCTTTCTTGTATTCAATTGTAGACTTCACTGGCCTCACCAGTCACCAGTCACTTTAGCCTATCGATCACATTAGAATTTAGGCCAAAGAGAGGTAAAATTGGACCTCCAATGTTTCTGATAATTAGCCTATTGGCCAAGCCCAACACCACCTCTCTAGATGGACTTCATATCGTCTGCCGTGAACATTTCACACACAACATGACAACACTTCTTTGACTTTGAGTAAATGAAAAATAACACTCCAGTCCCACCAAATCATGCAGTTTTCAACTTTGTTTTTAATCTCTTAGCTCTCGAGTATAAGAAGACGCCAAGAAGTGCTAGTGCAGTACCTGCAGTTGCAAGTTAAAAACTTATGTCAGTATTTTGCAGTGAGTAGTCAAAACATGGTTATAATTATCTTGACGTTACTTGTTAACTATGTCCCGCTTCAGGGCCACTATGAAAATAAACCTTTAGTCCCATAATAATTGTTAATTGGCAGCATATAATCAGTGTATTAATTTCAAGGTAGCAAAAGTGAAACATCTTGCCATTTGTACGAAAATTTATGCTGTTGCTAAGATATTACAGTTCAACTGGTGAAAGTCTACCATTCAAATTTTTGAACTATGTGATGAGAGGTGTATTCAGAGGGTAGCATCAGCAGGTAACAACTGCTAACACACATTTACCATCAGAAAAGCAGAAAATTGTACGAAAATTGTAGAAATCAGATATTGGATTGTCTAACATATTGCCTTTGTCAGTATTTTGGATGAGACATTGGACTAGTATCAAAATATATCTTTAGAGAAAAGTTGTGAAGGAACATACCAAAAGAATTTAAGGGTGAGACAGGCGTTTGAAAGAAGATTACTGAAGATACAATGACCACCACTCGCTTCAGGCAATTTCCCACTGAATGTGTCACTGCTGATACTTGCCCTAATATCATGTAGGAAACCTGTCATAGTTCCAACAAAATTGTGTCTTAGTTGTCGAAAATTAAAGGTTTCAGGAAAATGATATGAAAAGAAGAGGGAAAATAGTTATCAGAAGTAAATGGAGTAATAAGAAAGTAATGCAATAACTTTGGTAGTGTTAATCATGTACATGAAAAGGATTGTTGTCATTTGTATTCAGCCATTATATTGAGCATGACTGGCTACTGGCAAGTGCTAACATGACTAATTTTCATGGCATTTGATGCAGCAACCATGACTGACAGAATTACAGTAGCCAGATATATGAGCAATACCTGCTGATAAGAGTGGAAGCAAAGCCCAGACACAAGACCTCTCACACAAAGTTCTTTGACATTGAGGCCTTGACTTGCCTAAATTAAGCAGGGGAAACAAATATCATAAACTGTAAATAGTGATGCTCAGTTATACATGCAAGTTTCAATTAACGACAATTCATCTTAGAAAAACTACAGACCACAGATAACTTACAGCAGATTGCAGATATGAAGGACTAAATTTGACACCTTCTATCATAATAGCGGCCGGCAGTAACAAGAGGAAGCAAATGAGTGTAATTACAGAGAACAGATTGATATTGTCCAAACCCTCCTGTCAAAATTCAACAAAGAGAAAGAAGCTTATATATTCACGCCTTTTCCTTCATTTTGCTAAATTGAAATGCCCGCGGTCCAGACTCTTGCTGGAATGTTAAAAGAGTATTCAAATGTCACCACACATTGGGTATTCAGATTTACCTCTTTGTCAATCATCAACTTTTTGCTTAGAACGTTACGTGATTGATTAGTCACATTAGAAGCCATTGCGCTGTAGAAACCTAACCTGTTGCAGGATCCACCTCAACTTATATCATGCAACATACATAGTCTCATTCTGTAGTGCCAGCTTTACTTAAGTAAACTCTTTGCCGAAACTTGTTAGTGTATCATAATGCTCACCAGTTGAAAGATGCCTCTGTGAAAGATGCCAATGCCACTCCCCCAACTATTGGCAATAGGGAGAAAACTACCCACATGCTAGGCTTCTGCAATAGATTTAGATAATTAGCAACAGACTATCTATGTTTGCAAGTTGTAACAATGAATCTACAGTTAGTCAGTTACACTTGGCATAACTGACTCTTGTCTTTTCTCCTGGTAGTTGGCTTCATTGACTCTTTTAATGTATCAATTACACATAATACGAAATTCAAAGTCCAAAGTCTTGGGAGTTTTGAGTTTCTCTTCTACGATGCATCTTTGATATTTTTGGACATTGTCCCCTGAACTAGAGCTAGAAGTCAGGTTTCAATTTTCAAGCTTCAGCTGGAGCTCACATATAAGCAAAACCAAGAACAAAAACCAATATAGACATAATGCAGTATTCATAGGTACTGAAATACAAGGAAAAATAGATCCACACTGACCTCACCAAGAAAGAGGACAGACAGAAGAACAGTGAAGAAAGGCTCCATAGCTTTGATTGTGTGAGTGAAGGAGACTGCAACTTTTCCGAGGCTCACATTTGTCAGAGTGTTGCCCATCGCATGAGCAAGTGCCAAGGGTAAAATTGCTGCAAACTGGAGTCATCAATCAAGTACAGACTAAAGCATTATTCACATGCATATAACAGAATTAACACATCTAAGCACTGAATTAACTGCTGTTATACCTGTGAACGGGTGATTTTTGGTCTTGGATGAAGATTGAGACCCCACATTAAAAGAACAAGCACACTTCCACAGCCAAACTGGAATGCTGTGATTGTGGAAGGGAATGGATAGACCTTAAGAACCTGCTCAGGGATTAATTGAAATCTCGGTTAGGACTTTGCTGAAGGACAATCACTCTATATCACCAACTAACTTTTTTTAATATGGTGATGTCAGAACTATTAATAAGGAAAGATCATTGACCTGTTTGTTATATATGTTGAAGTAAATGTTCAGAAGATACCAAAGGCCAAACATGCCACCAAGCTGCAAAGTCCCGATGACATTACTTGCTTTCGCTTCTGCGCCCCCATCTGCGCTCCCCGGAACTGAAACAGCCCGGACAACCAACAAGTTTCTTAGTCCTCGCTTTGTCGTAGCAAGGAGAGGTGTCGAAGAACGCGAAAGAAATGAGGACTCACAACCCAAAGAATTGGAGGTATGGTTATCTAGTAAAGACAAGCGAGAATTAGAATTACATGGGAACGCATTACTGCGTCCTGCATGAAAAATGTTGGTAGAAATGGGGGTTCTTGGTATAAGAAATAACGTTTGAGAAGCCATGCCTAAAGTTTTTGAGTACGTACTACAATATATACTTAGAATGTAAGACAAATCCTTTGCACTACAACTTAACACCTTCAAGAAACTTTTGAGTATCTTGACAGTTGACAATATGTGCAAATTTTAATTGGAGTAATTTAGATGGTTTCTTGAACAGGTTAATGAATTTTAGGCACAAGACCACGTGTATCGCGTGCATTAGATTTGGTCCTTACGGTATTGTGGGTGTGAGCTTTAACTGGCATTATTGAGATATTAGTGGCTGCAGGTAGACCAAATCAAAGCGTTTAGAGGACCACAATTTTTGTGCCCCTTATTTAACACGGGTGCTGATAGCAAACAATTTGTACCTTTGTGAAAGAGAAGAGTGTTGATGTTCGACAAAGTCCGCAGAAGTTTCGGGTTTTGGAGGTGTCACTCAAGTGCTAATTTAATTGATTAGGAATTGTGCATACAATAATTGATCACAAGAATAGAAATAACGACATTACAAATTAAGAAAGTCGACATCTCCACCCTATTGATTAACGTGATGCTAGCTTAAGATGATTAGAAAGTGATGTCCAAAAATAATGCTCGAAACCCGTTTTCATCTATGCCCAATTGTGCTCCCGTTTGTACAAAAAAAGCAGATTTCAGAAGAAAAAAAACATACGTAGTAAAATTTAGCGCAGGGCTAGAATTTGTTTAGAACAAAAACCTACCCACATGACGACCTGTTTAACTTTTTATTCGACTGTGCTAGTGTTAAGCTAATACTCCTAAGATTTTCTTTTCGTTGGAGGATAATTTAACAGAGACTAATAGAAAAGGCACACATTGCCCATAATGAACAGGAAATAGGTAAGATCTCGAAACTGTTAGCACCCAACTGCAGAAATCGTACCCAGAAATTCTTGGCCTAACGGTGAAAATTGCCTAACTGAGTCCCACAAATAGTATAGACAGGTACTCGAGTAGTCCGATTCTGGCAACCTATTGCAGCAAACCATCTTTGATTAATAAGCTATTCGAGTATTCGAGGCTCAAGTCACAAAAGTGCCATTAGCATATAATATCAGAGTTTCAGTCAAGGTAAACTTTAACATCTATCCCGTTATCTATAAGAGACTGCACTACTGCTCTAATCTTCCCTTCAAATTTGTCTCTAACTCTCGGAGTGTAAGAAGCTGTGTAAACATCCGCTTCTCTTGCTCTGTCAGAGAGAATTTTACCAACAGACAAACAAGCAGGTATATCACAGCGCGACTTGAGTGCTGCTTTAATATCCTTAGAGTTGGTACCAGCCACTGCAACCTGCTTACATGTCACTCTATGGGTGAGTGAGGCCTGAACAAAGCGCTTTGAAATGAACACATCTAGGGTGAACGGTTCCATATAGGCAACTGTCCGCTGCTTGAAGGATATGTGCTTCTGGTGTGGATTCTTTGATTTCTTCTCCTTCTGGTATGTATATGGCTTGCTATTGTCATCATCCAGGTAATCTTCCACTCCAAAAAAGCTCCTGGGAGACCAGTGAGACTGCAAAAGGACTCGTATCAAAGTGCTATATAGACAATCTTTTGTGAGCTCAATTTTGATGCACAAACTCTTTTTATTTTTTGACAAAAGTCACAAACTTTTATTACAGAAGAAAATTCAATTTTATAGGAAGCCATAGAAGATTATACTCGGATGATATTTTGCAGAATCTAAAAGGAGTATGGCATCTCAGTTACAAATGGGGGAGCCTAAAGAGTTGCTATGAAGCAGAGCGTAAAGAACCTTAAACACTGAAAGGAAATTCTCAAGCTTAGATACAGATACCACCAAGAAGGTTGTCAGTCTTAGGTTGCAAATGTAAGACATAGCATGGACGCTAAATGGTTATGACTGAGAAGAAAAGTAGAGGAAAAACAAAAACAAAAAATAAAGAAAGATTATGACTGAGATAAAAACGAAACAAAAAGCAAGCAAATTTAACATGCTGGTGAGTAATATTAAGATTCTGGTTGCCAATTCAATTGGCTTCAACCAGTCTCCAATAGATGCAAGAAGCTCCGAACTCGAAAACAATAGCACAATGATATGATCTTATACATCCTGTTAAGATCGCCAACTTGCTGTGGATAACAAAACTCAAGTTTCCCAATATGCGAGAACCCCACAATTGAACTCAAACACCAAAGTCAACCTTAACCTATGCACCTAAGGTTTAATCAATTTCAAAAAACCAAAAGCTAAGCTTAGATTATACCAAACCTCAAATGGAGAACATATGAACCAATTGTAGCCAACTTTGTCAAGCCACCTCAATATAATGGTTAAGCATTTCAGTACATGATTCTACTCAACTGAAGGTGTTTCCAGAACATATGAAAACTGGATAACTTTAATTGAACCTATCACTTCATTCATGCAAGGGCAGCTAACAAAATAGTACTTCACAGTCCTTAATCCTTAATTTAGCCCACATAAATCAACATGCAGCCTCCTGTCATGGAGTTATGAACTACAAATGGAGCTTCAAAAGAAAAACCGGGATTGGCCAGTCGGAGGTGGGCTCCTAACAGATAGAGGTGGTTCCTCTCGATCAGCTTTTGTAGCTAATTTTGCGATCCACTGCGATGAAGGCACAACTCATGTCCCTTGTAAGAGCTTTAGGTTAGCTAGACAATTGGACTACAAACTCTTGTGCATGAATACTGATAATGCCAACTGTGTTGCCGGTCAAGGGTGATCATCTGACGTATGTACAACTCTTCACCCGATGACCATATCTCATGTCCCTTGTAAGAGGCTTTAGGTTAGCTAGCAATTCAAGGAATTGAACAAATGAAAAAAAATCACCACACTCCAGGCACCTTGGTAAAATACTTCATGGCGACATTATTGGTGTGGGTAGGCCAGAAGGCCATGTTATATTTGGAATTTGGCCACCTAAGAAAAGGAAACTATTGCCCACACAAATCCACTCAGAGAAACAAATTGACTTAAAGATTTGCTGTAAGACTAAAAACCAGTATATATACCAAAAGGTCCTGAAAGCTAAGTTTTCCTTAGTCTCAGTTCAACTTCTCACTAATTTGTTCAATACATGTCGATGAGAGAAAAGAACGATCTTTGGTTCACACCTAATAAAAAAGGAAACCGGTGATGACAATGGGAGTGGCAAATCAAACCATAATTCCGGGTATAGTACGTTGACAGGACTTGCTCGAATTCATGTGCTTTGTTGTTGACGGTTCCATAAAATCCACTCAGGGTATAGTACGTTGACAGGACTTCATTTACATATAGAAGTTTGACAAACATAATTCTGCACAACTCTTCCGTTTCAATACAACTGTGTTTGACTGAACTCCCAGGCCATGCTGGACTACTGAAAACCAAGGTACCAGTAACTAACTTCTCTTGCCCAAATAACGCTTCTCTTGTAATTTAACCAAAACTGATAGTCCTGAAAGGAGAATAGATACCTCCGCTTCTTGATCACTTTCAGAACTTCGCCCAGTATCGTACTTGCATCATACATTCGCACAGTATGTAGTATTTTCATCTCACCAAGCCATTTAAAAATGGCAAAACATACTTGTATAAAAATGCAGTTATATATTTCCAGATTTGAGAAACTGGGAGGACCAGATGAAAGGGAAAGAAGTAGGAGTTTCCTTGAAGTAGGAGTTTCCTTTCAACAGTATGTCTTAAAATATATGTTTCCTCTATGTAAGGCTCAGAGGCAATTCCCAACCATCTCTACAAGGAGTCACTAAACAGATGCAACTGAGGACATTTCTAATTATGAGCAACCAAGACAGCAGAGCAGATCCTCCTATGAACTTGAGGTTGCTAGGACAAATATGATATGTCAATTTGAGGTTAATACCAATTCAACGTGTGCTGATATACAAGTTAGGAGAAAACCTGAGCCTCCAGAATACCAAAGAGCAACTCACGAGTGTTTCAGGCCATAACAAAATGACAAAATCTAACACCGAAAAAATTATTTTCCATTTAGTCAATGTAATACGAACATAAAAAGCATCATACCCAACTACTCAAGTACCCACTCAATCCCTGAACCATAAAATGCCACATCCGAAAAGATCCACCATAGATATAGACAAAATGTTTTCATACTTCTGACTCAGACTGCGTCTACTTCAAGTGTTCCCCCAGAATACTCGAACATTGACCAGTCAATATAACTATGCAGGCATCCTCAGTTTGCCAAACAAATCTCAAAGAGAAGTGAGTTCCCAAAGAGACAAAAACAAGGATAAGAATCAAGTTTCTGTTAGTTGTGAAATCTCAAACATTGATATTCCGTATTGCAAAATGCAAATCTATGTTGTCGCAAGATTACAGTCAACCTATTTTTACACCTTCTCCACAGAAAGGCAGGGGGCTACAGAAAAGCTACGGAGAAGTGGAAACTCTTCAAGTTTCTAACAGCATCATACAAAGATGTGGAACCAAATAAGGCACTTTAAATACATTAAACCAATATACAACTCATGTTCACGGGGTAATTAGCCAGTGAACCATTCAAATGAGGAGCACATACCTGCCCGGTGTGAATGCTACTCGTTAGCATGTACAAATAATGCCTTTTACTTCCTGCATTGGTGTGTAACCCTTTGTTTAAAAGCTCACCCAATACATTCTTCAACATCTCAAACACAAACACCAGTCGAAAAATCCCCGCAGCACGAAATTAATTCCACTAAAATGAAAGAAAATAATCTCATCAGTGCCACCACAAGCCTCACTGCCTAACACTAAAAAGCCCTAACTCAAAACTGTCAACCAAAAAGTCCAAACTAAAGCAATAAATCAGCGAAATCGAACAAACTACTCAACACCCATTTGCTAATCGTAGCTAAATCCTACCATTCTTCCACCTTATAGTCGTAGACCAAAACTTCACTCAGGCACTACGTCGAACACATGGCATCCACCAACACTTACACAAACTAATACAATAAAATTCAACAAATATTCAGTACCCATTTACTAACAGACTTTACTAAGCACTACTCTTTCACCTTGTAGACCAAACCTCAGGCATTACGTCGAACACGTAAAATTCACCAACACTTACACTACACTAGTAACTTAAAACAATGAAATTAAACAAGATATCCAACACCCATTTTCTAAATGGTTCTACCAAGTACTCCTCTTTGACTTCATAGCCAAAAATTCAGTCAGGCATTTCGTCGAACATGTAACATACACTATCACTTACGCTAAACCAGACATAAATACAACAATATGGAAGAAATGCCAATAGCTCACATGCTGACTTGCAAGCAACGAAATGCAAAATTATATGAGTAAAGATTATCAAGGCATAACTAGTTTATTATCAATACAAAACAGTCTAAATGACCCATAATTAACAAAGTAATTTAAAAGCATCATTTTGCGTGAATTTAAAGGGGAATTGAGAGCAGATTTATACATGTATATGTTTATAAGTTTGGAGATTGTTACCAGAAATTAACACCTTCAAATTTGAGGGAAAAAGAGTGGATATTAAGTGACGTTGAAAAAATTCATACATTCACAGTTTTTAAAACTTGCATATTCATTTAATAAATATATATATATATATGAAGTTTGTGATAAAGTATCAACATCAGGGCATTTGGTCTAGTGGTATGATTCTCGCTTAGGGTGCGAGAGGTCCCGAGTTCAATTCTCGGAATGCCCCCTTTCTTTTACTTATTTGGTTATTTACTTATTTTGTCTTTTTAAATTCCTCTTCTTTTCTCTAGCCTAGAAATCTAAAATAGTAGTACCCTTTCAAGTGTGAAATTTTTCCTTCCATCCGAAACCCTATTGGAAATTCATTAGGTAAAATGAAAATTCCTAATTGTTGTAAATTTCTAAAGTTTTAAATAATAACATAGTGTATTTAAGTTGAGGTAAAAGGAAAATTATATATTAGTATTGTGCATAGAACGTGATTGAGTTACATCAAATCTTCTCTTTTTCAATTCTTTGGCTAATTTAATGATAGAACACCAATATAATATAGTATTCGCCAATGTTTAAAAAGTCATCATTTTTTAGTTTTATTGTAACTCTCAAATAATTGGTTGATGTTCATTAGTTCGGCGAAACTGGTAGTCAACTCACACAAAAGTCTACCAATGAATTACAATCATTTTTTTGTGCTACTAACCAGTAACCACTTAGATATGTGTAAACCTCATCTTACCTAAGGCCACCTAGGTATATCGATCTATCTATCTTTACTATATATACTACTCCGTATACTATATCTATTAGAAGACGTTGTGTGATACCGCATATTTGAGATAAGAATTAATGAGTGTTTAATAGGATTGATAGTACTACTCATACCAACAAAATGTATCTTCTTTTCAGGGAGCCCAGCTATTGGGAAGTTTCTCAAGGTGTGCACAAGTGAGGACAAAGTGCACCGTAAAGACCAGTGTTGGTACGGTGGGGTCAGTACACATCATGGAGAGCCACATTTGGTGACATTGATCAGCCCGCAAGGGGTTGGGGTGTTACACGTTGCTTATACAGGAACTTTCCACGTAAGACAATGACATAAAAGTCATAAACCGCCACGTATGACAACGACATGTAAAACATAAATGCATATAAATTAAACATTTAATGATTGCGAATAATTAATGAAATAAGACTATATCTATTCTCCTTTAAAAAAATGTAAACCAAATATAACCTATTAATATCAACATAAAAGTTTACTAAGAAAATACGTAAAACAAACCCGTGAATTTCGCGGGGCCAAAAACCAGTTTCTCTTTAACAAAATGGCTTTCTATTTTTTTTTTATGTTTTTTTTTTGTCCACGTATATGGGTGGGTGATACATATATTTTAAAAGTCCATGTATTTTAAACAAATTGTCGATAAAAGTCCATGTATTTTAAAAAAAATTGAGATCAATATTGAGGATGAAAAAGTAGCGGAGAGATGAATTGTGTTAGCGAAAATGTCTTTTTGGTCCTAACTTGTGATCTCAAATGACATGCACATCATGTATACAAATTTTCGTTGAAGAAAATCATAATCTTTAAAAATCAGATCAATTACTTAAGATGTAAGTTATTATAACATAAATGAAAAGTATTCTTCTCAACGAAAAAGCAGATAAGAATATTAAAACTAATTAACTAAGTAACAACTGTTCAGCATTATGTAATCTAAATTCAATTTATTAGTTTCTTTTGGTGCAGATACTCCATGATTAGTAATTAGCGATAAGTCTTCGAAAGTGTCATCAATTCTTTACCCAAGTGCCATCAACTTTAAGCTCCAACATCTTTTGGACACAATTGCCGAACAAAAGGTCCAATCTTTTCATCACAATTGCTGATTCAGTGATTTGAGTATCAAACAATCACATAAAGTTTTACGATATGAGGACACAAAAAGAAATTTTAACACATTCGCGTGGTTAGTGGGCTCCAGACGCCGAAAAAAGGGTGGGTCACAGCCATTCAGCAACTGGATTTTTGTGTGAAAACTCGGCAAAGGTGATACCGTTTTTCCCATAACTTGTCAACTTTTTTTTTCTGAGACTATGGTTTATGAGAATTGTTGCTTGCTTGACACTACGAGTGCTTACGGCTTAGTGTCTCTTGTATGTCATTTTCAAGAGGATAATCTTATTAAAATCAATATTTAGAAAAAAAAATGGTTTTCTAGTTGCTATTCCATATCCATGAGTGTAGATGTTCGCGGTTTTGCAATTGTGATATAAACACAATACAATATATATGAACTATATTTTTTGTGGGATTTTTCTTAAAAAACTAATTATTTAATATAAATAACGTTAACTATGATAATTTGAGTAACTTGTTGCCAAAAAATCAAATAACTACAAACTTTTCCATATTCTTTATTTGTTTTTAATTTTTTTTGGTCTTATATGTGCGCAAAAAGTCACTGATTAGAAGCGAAACCCCCAATCTTATGACCGGATAAGATTCGCGCCAAAAAAATTAAAAATGACCGGATAAGATAGTTCTTATGCTCTTATCACTTAACCTAGTTCTTTTCTTTATGATGATATTTTTTTTTAAATTATTTGTGGATCTTTTTCACTCATTTTTGCTCTTTGCCTCTTTGGATGAATGCCTTGTCAAATTTCAACGGAAATCTGTTTGTGGATAAATATGGGCCCCGGAAGGCAACGGCTACTGCCTACTTGACGCCTGACGGGATGCCGCAGAGCGGGTCAGACCCATTAGTCATGCAACTCAATTTATATACGCGTCCCCGAATTAATTTGGTTACAGAAGAAGGAGCCACTTAGCATGCACGTGTCATTTAACGTTTCACAGGAACATTCTGCTTATCCGCTCCCCCCAAGCCATTAATTTCCTGCCATTATTAACATCGCTTAATCTACAATTTACATGCATTATTCTTATTTGTAGATTACATGCATTTGATCCATGAAGATGTACTGAATAAATACCAAGAGCCAAAGCTTATAGTCTACGTATACACTATGGAATATGGATATACACAAGACTTGAAGGACCCCGTGATCGTAAAGTTATAGAGCAAGAATGATTTTGCATCAAAACTCAAACACACCATGCAGTAGCCGATGCAAAGCTTAAAATTTGGGTTTATGTGATAAAATTTAAAAATGCTAAAAACAAATGTGAAGAGTTAATTTAGATTACAATGGGTTTTGTAAGAGATGGACTAGTGTATATGGACTATGGAGTATAAGTGTAGCTGATTATGTATGCGTTCAAAAGTAAAAAATTTCTTTTCTATTCCCATGTGGGAAGTTGAATTTGCAATTATGAAAAAAAAAAGTGAGATAATCATGAATGATCGAGTCATGATTTTTCTTGGTTAGGACTAGCATATACACTCAGACACCTAAAAAAGATAATCATGAATGAGATATCCATGAAATATGATCTGGTGAAGCTTTGGAGTCCATACAGATGTAGAAGGCATATACAGTAGCGAATCGTTGTTTAGTTGTAAGTGTCAAACTTTGAATTCAATATAACTTATATAAAATTTATTTAAAAGTTTTGCATTTGCTGTTGGATATAAATATTGCATATTAAAATTTAAACATATGCGTGTCTCAAAATAAAGAAAATTAGTTTGGATTAAACACTTGTATGTCTGAGTGTCTCACAAAAAAATGTGTCTCAAAATAGTTTAAAATATACATGTTTGAAATAATAAAAATAGACTAGAATAAACATGTCTTGAATGACTATTTACGTGTCTCAGAATAAATAAAAAATTGTCTTTGAATAACTGTTGCACGCAATTGTTGAGTCCGGTGGTCGAATACAAAAGTTTGGAAATATTTATAGGCATCAATGGCCAAAGAGTATAACATAGTCCTCTAAGTACCCAAAACTAGGTATTCCCAAGCACAAAATGAAGAAGGTTATTGAGATTGTGAAGGAAAAGACCACTCAAATTACGTTTATGCCCTTATTTTTCTTGAAATTGCCACATGACTACCTAAAAGTAGGTAGTCTCAGCTCGGGACTTGTGTTTGGCATAAATGATTGAAAAGATACCCGAAACCTAGCTGAAAAGGTTGATCAGGTGACTAGATTTTCTTTTTCAGGTTCCCCAAGTAGCTTAATTATTTCAGTCAACTTAAATATATTTCAGGTTGTGATACCAAACAACCTTTAAATTTTAAAGTGACTGAGACTTTGATGATCAAATAAAATAAGCTAATCAAATAAAGTAACTGAAATGACTTACCAAACACACCCTATGTTAGAATTTATGATTATTGGCTTAACTGGTAAAATTGTTCATAAGTTGTACAATATTCTATTTATGTTTTAATTTGTTGCATTCGCACATCTAATATTGGGAAAGGGAATTTGAAAATACAAACATGGGATAACCCTTAAACATGGGACATAATTCATAGATGACGAGCTTCATTTTTATTAAACCAATATAAATTATTGAATGCGATTGCTTAATTTTGACTTAAAGTTATACATAGTCACAAACTAAGTAAACGTGGTCACTTTATATTAATATTATACATAAAAAAATGATAACTTATAGTCATATAATGACCAATTCAAGATTTTGAATCTTAATTTAAGATTTACACCAAAATATTTAACTGTTACAATGGCTACATCAAAAATGTGGCTATCACTAAAAACAAATCTTGAACATTGATTCTCACCATTTATTCCTAACCCTTCAATAAGTTGGCTAATATAAAAATATAAAAAAATTAATAATTACCCTTTCTCTCTTCCCCTTTACTCCCAAACACCATCTTCCTCTATTGTCCCCACCATCTTCCGACACCACCCAGCCCCGCCCTATCCCACCGGCGCCAGCCCGACCCTCCCCCACCGGCGCCTAGCCTCTCATACCCCGCCGGCGCCAACCCTCAGCCAGCCCCGGCCTTCCTTTGCCTGAACCCACCCTCCCCCGCCGGAGTCGAGCCTCCTACCACCAGCCCCACCCTCCCCTCCTCTCCCCTTTACCTCTCCCACAGAGGTTCCCAAAGAAGATGTTAAAGGAGACAATTGTTAAGGACTTTGGGAGAACTTAAGATTTTTTTTTAATTTTTTTTGATAGTATTTTAGTGATTTTCTTAGAGTCAAACCTTTCAAGGGTTTAAGATTAACTTTTGAGAATAGATGGTTGAAATTGACTTATTTTGCCATGCCCATATTTTTATTGTGGCCACTATAGAACCTTATTGTTAGTCTATTATGTTATTTTGTGTTGAATGTTTAACTCCTAGCTATGTGGATAATGTAGAAAGTACGAATTCAAGGAGATAAAAGCTGGAATAATGTAGAGAGTACATAACTCCATTTTGAGTTTTTGACAAGCAATGTTACTGCCTCCAAGTGGGAAGATTAGAGCATTGTCCAGTCACCTGTTTTTGGCTAAGCCAGCATCCATTAGTGATTATTAGCAATCAAGTTAAGAATTAAAAAAAAAAAGGTAAGCAGTAAAGGTTCACCATCCCCTCCTAAGGAAACGTCCTAAAGCCATATCCATCGCCTATTATTGTGTTTGAAGCGAATGTAGTAAGAGCACGCCATGCTAATAAATTTTTGTCATGGTCTTTTGATCAAAATTATTGCTTGCCTTTTTCTTGCTCCTAGACCTTTTATCTATTCCTTTTAATGTGAGTTTGGCACTTTACTTCACCTACTGTTCAAAGTTTGTTTGTCATTACCCGCTGAAAGAATCTGGAAAATCTGCAGTAACTAATCACAAAACATACAAGTTTAATTAGGCATATTCAAATAAAGATGCAATTGTTGTTAAACAATGCTGAAGTCGTAGACCTCTACTTGATATACGTCAACAAATGATGTGCTGATGTAAGTATCACATCTACGTGATGAGAACTCAAACATGTGATCTACATAATATAATTTGCTAACGTACTAAGAGATTCATTTGGCTCGCATTACATGATTGTATCCTTTGTAACACGAACGAATTAAGGAGGAACTGAGTCAATCTTCGTTCATTATAACCTAAGTTGTACCGAGACAGACACAGATACGATACAAGCACTAGGACACAACTCTTAAATGAAAGATATGAAGACATGATCGATAAAACTAAATAAATAGTTAATTGAAATATTATAAATTGATATAATAATAAAAATTTAAGCAAAAGTTGATAACAAAATGTTAAAGCTATTACTTCAAATTAATAAAATATAACTTTAATTATGAATAAGGGTCATTAAGTATTTGTCTATTATTGAGTTGATCATAAAAAGCCATAAAAGTCATATAAAATTGGACATGGTTTTGTTGTATATCCGACACGTATTTCTCCGCATCTCTATCCGACACCGCGTCCGATACGGATATACTAGTTAGGAGAAGTGTTCGTGCTACCTATAATGTAACATAGAGGATGAAACAATTATTCATCTACGACGTACGTGATTGCTAAGCTTCTAAATCAGATTTGACTCGATCTAAAACCGACCTCCCTCAAAAGAACTTGGGTTCACCAACCCAAACCAAACCCGTAAAAGAAATTAAGCAATATAACGCAAACCCGATACAACTCAGCCTTATGATTTTCTTGGATCCGAATTGACATGAAACGAGATTAACAGACCCGAAGTAGGCCGCTCGATCTGCCCAATTGCGAGCTCTAGTATACAACAACTATCATAAAGTGCTAGACAAACAAGTACTCCGTAATTTTCTACTATCTACACAGTAATGCAGTATTACAGGATTGGTTGGATCAAACCGGGTTTAGCCGAACGTTTCTGACTCGTGAGTATCTAGTTGGAGTACATTTCAGTCTACCGGTATATATGTTGGTCTCGGGCAACAAACATTTTGTTGTACTCGTGTTGGGTTCAAGTCCCGACATTTATAATCAAGTTTTCTATTTGCAAATTGCCACTTAAGACTCTTTTTTAATTCACTTTGCTTGCTTCCCATTTCTTCTTGGTTTATTTCACCTCCTTTACCTGACATGGCCTTTTCTAGCGTAGATCTTTATATGATCCCCAACCCTCAAGATTTTGATGATAACAATTATGGATCTGACTAACTCCACATTATTTTAAACCATAGATCTGCATAACTTAGTTTTAGGGTAGGAAAAAGAATTACTTAATCTACTACTACTATTTCCAATGGTCCACTCAACTTTTCTTTTAATTCAACCTAATATCACAAGTCATGTAAGAAACTTGTTAGTTGGGTGATAACTACTCTTTTTGGCCCTTTTCCAATTAACACTGAATATTAGTTTTCTAAGGCGACATCACTTTACATACTCCTGCTGAGTTAAGTGTCATCTATAGTCTATATCACTTTCTTCACTTGAGTTAAGGTACAACTGGCCAGTGCATCATGTTTCATTCATGAAAACCATTCCAATACATTGTTATTAATGTTTCTGCATGTGATATCAATAGAAATCAATACTAGGAGCGTTCGTATTGTGTTTTGAAAGTCCTCTCACTTGCGCCAAGTATATCATACAATGTTACATTTGGTTATTAAGCAAGTTATTAGTGATATTAATATTTTTCTTAGGAATTTTATTATGGTTAAAATATTTCATTGTTTACGAAAAGGGCATCAAGTAGCTGATTATTTTGCTAAAATTGTCCAATACTTTAACCCTTCCCGGATACCTTTTCCATTGTTCCTCTCCGTCAAGGCGTCAATTGTATCTTCTTCTCCTAAATGACTCTTTAATGAAGCTCATGATTAAGTTGGCCCAATGGATGGGAATTAAACTTTAGGCAAGTTGTCCCGAGTTCAAATTCTCATAATCCCATCCCCCGCAACATTAATTGCTCCAATGTACCAAAAAAAAAAAAAATGGAGCTATAATCGTAACTCATCCTAATTATTCTCTCCCAAGAATTTCTCATCATTTACTATGTGATTAAGAAAAGAATGTACATTGATAGGATTCATTTTGTATTAAGAAGTTTTCTTTTTCTTTTTTGAGTGTAGAATAAATCAAAACCTCTATACTCCAATGTACTCATGTATATGAGTAGAATAAGAATGTACATAAACCAAAAATTTTATACAATATACTCATGTATGATTATATGAGTGGGAGTGTAGAGTCCGAAAGTCACAAGTGTAGGATGGAAACATTAAAAAAATGTCAAGGAAAGGTAAAAGGTTCACAGCTCACTGAGTAGCTCAACACCACCATCCTTGTCCACCAATAAAACCACCCAACAATCTCTCTTTCTTTCTTTCTCACTTACTCTTTTTGTCTTCCCTTCTTTTCCTTTCAAATTCCTATCCAACATTCTTTCTTTAACTCACACTTAAACTCACACTTAAACTACCACTTTAAAGTTACTTAACCAAACAAAACAAAAACAAACTAGACTTCTAAGTGTAGACTTAAACTTACATGGGAATAAACTGAAAATAAAAAAAATGGACTTTAGAATGGAGAGTTTTTTTACATTAATGTTATTGGTTTGTTCATTTGTTGTTGCTAATGGTGTTTCTGAGAGTTTTAGTAAGCTTCCTGTGATATCATTTGATGAAGGATATTCCCATCTGTTTGGAGATAATAATCTTATGGTTCTTAGAGATGGGAAGAATGTTCATCTTTCTCTTGATGAAAGAACAGGTCTTTAGATTTATATGAAATGAAATATATGTTTGTTTTTATGTTGGTTTTGTAAATGTTTATGTTTTAAATGAAATGATTGTGTGTACAGGGTCTGGATTTATGTCACATGACATTTACTTACATGGGTTCTTCAGTGCTACCATTAAACTGCCTGCTGATTATACTGCTGGGGTTGTCGTTGCCTTCTATGTAAGTTTTGGTTTAAAGGTTTAATCTTTGTAGTCATGATGTTGAGTTTAAAGCCTTTGTGACTGTGTTTGTTGAGTTCATTTGTGATTGTATGATGATTGAATGAGATTAGCATGTTTGCAAGATGGATACTTTTCATGATTTTCTTTAGTTATATTCTTGCTTAATTTGGAAGTTCAAAGGTGTAAACTTTTATGTCTTTTTGGGTTTGTTATATGATTATGGTGATTATATTTGCTTGATGACTCAAAGGTCTGATTTTAGAAACAGGGTAAGAAAAAAAATAGTTTGTAGTTTGTATGTCAAATTGTCAATTACTCCATGAGCCAGGATTAGTAACTATAGTGGTGTATGAAGTAACAAACTTTATGGCCAATATAAAGTAGAAGTTGTTTTGATAATCATTAGTTCTGTGCAATTATATGACTGATATTGTAACTAGTTGCTTGTGTAGTTGTATTCTATGCACAAAATGTTCATATGGGTTGTGTCAATGATTGTGTTGTAGTGATTGTGTCCAAATAGAGTTGAGATGTTAAGGTAGTGTGTGTTTCTATCCCTCATAGATCTCTGTGTGAATTATTCTTGCAGATGTCTAATGGTGACATGTATGAGAAGAACCATGACGAGCTTGATTTCGAGTTCTTAGGGAATATCAGAGGCAAGGAATGGAGGGTTCAGACGAATGTATACGGGAATGGTAGCACGAGTGTAGGGAGAGAAGAGAGGTACACCTTGTGGTTCGATCCTTCAGAGGAATTTCATCGCTACAGTATTCTGTGGACTGAAGATCAAATCATGTATTGCTTTTCCTCCACCATACTCAAATCTCTCTTTTTCTTCATTGTCCTTTATGTTTGTCTGATTCTCTTCTTGCTTATTGGGCATCTGGTGATTAGTGTTTTTTTTATGTCTTCAGCTTTACTTTTTCCTGTTACATAATTCTTCCTGTTGGATGCTATGTTATTGCTTTCCTAGTTTATATTGTTTTAAAATAACAAATACTTGACTAGTTTCTCAGTAACTTGGTTGAAATACATCAATTGAGTATGTTTCTAAGAGGTGTGGGGTCGGGGGAGATGTCATACACATACACGACCGGTTAGCCGATTACTATCAGTCAATTATCAAGTAGTGACAATAATTTCAGATCATCAACTTCGCAAAATAATGGTTGATAATTAAAGGTTCATTATCTTCCGAAATTGTGTCTTCATCACAAAATAATGGTTGTATTGAGGCCCTGGGATCTTACTGATTTGTTTGTTCCTAAATGTCGTCAAGTAGATTTTGGTGGTTTTGCCTGGAGTATTACAAAGTTGTAGATAATATCGTTCTTGTTTGTTGATACCTACTTGGAAAATTCCTGGTTTTTGATTAGCTTCTATATCCTTTTGCACTTATCATATGACCTTTTGTGGTCTGTATTCATCTCTTATGTGATGCCTCCCTGGCAATTGTATCCTTCTGGCCCTAGAGGGGCCTAGAGAATATTGGTCCCTCATTCTCTCCATGACTTTTGCGCCTTTATTTCTATGTCATGTAAATATCCCATTAAATTCCAGCTTGTTGTACAACTCAGAATGAAGTTAGCAGCAAAAATGGTCTCAGCATTATTGCTTACTATTTGTGTTAATGTTTTTCAACCAACAACTTTGCAGTTTTTATGTGGATGATGTCCCCATCAGGGAGATTAGGAAGACAGGAGCAATGGTACATGACTTCCCTTCAAAACCAATGTCACTGTATGCTACAATATGGGATGCCTCTACCTGGGCCACCAATGGTGGGAAGTACAAAGTGGACTATCGGTATGCCCCTTATGTAGCTGAATTCTCCGACCTTGTTCTTCATGGTTGTGCGGTTGATCCGATCGACCAGTCTCATGAATGCGATGCTATTGCCCCTGCGGCGGGATCCATACCAAATAGCATAACTCCAATGCAAAGGGTCAAGATGGCTAATTTCAGGAAGAAACACTTGACATACTCATATTGCTACGATCAGTCTCGATACAAGGTTCCTTCATCTGAGTGTGTTATCGACTCTAGGGAAGCTGACCGCCTTAAACGTTATGATCCGGTTACTTTTGGAGGAGGCAGACGCCGCCATGGAAGGCGTCATCACCGAGGGATGGCTAGGGATGAGAAGGCTTCTTCCATTTAAGTGCAGTTGCCACGCCAGAGGCTGACCACTATTTCTTACAGTATTCTTATTTTTGTGCCACGGTTGTTGCTGTCACTATGTTCAGTCTGGGTGTTTAGTTTGAGGTCGGTTCTTTTGTTACATGAATATAGAGGAAAGGGACAAAAAAATGAAAAAAAAAGGAGGGAACAGAGCGCACAGATATGTTAATGGGTTAGGTATCCAGTTTTTTATTATACTCCTATATATGATTTCATCATATGGTTATGTAAATAATTGTAGTATCACTTTGTCGGTTTTTGTTTGACCATTTGCTTATTGATGACTTTTTGTTATTTAAAAAGTATTAGGGTGGGTCACAATTGGGTCGCATGTCTTGTTATCTCTAATAAATTATTTAGCTAAATGTTGATTCCATTGGTCAATAAATACGACAACATTCATTACATTACGAATATTTTCTTGCAGGGAGTATGTTTTTCGGTTTTTCTCTGTGTTCAGCTCATTGAACTAGCTAATTTGTGATGTGTGTTGTTTTCTTGTAGTTATAGTATAGCTTAATATATATGAATTTGGCGGGTCCTCATGGACCGTTGTTGTTTTGTGGTTTAGTGTTCATTATTTCGGTGCAAAAGTTGGTCCGGTGATGGGATCCTAGGTAGATTTTCATAAATTTTCTATGCCGAAAAGCTAAATGGAGATGGGGTCGACATATCACGTTTTGTAGGTCGTGGGCCAACGGTACAGGTTTGAGACGCAAGTGCAATGTTTAGGTATGATGGACTCAGCTTGCATGGGCCGACTCATGATTAGATAGGGTAACGTAGCTGATTTATTGTTAATTTTATTTTGAGCATTTGGTCTAATCCTGGGCGGTTGGTCTTGTGAGATCCCGTCTATTTTTATATACTGTAAATCAATGCTAGCCCAACAAAGATATATATATAACTTTGATTTAGCCTGGGCTTTTAAGGAGCTTCAACTAATGTACGAGCTCGCCTATTTTACCATAAAAGTGGACGGTTTCACCTTATAACTTGTGAATCTCGGGGGCTGGGGTGTCGACGATGACGTTTGAGCTTCTAATTCATCTCTAATCTCTTTCTCTGCCTTACACAAGTTACTCTTTCAAACCTACTCATTGATTTACAGTTTCGTCGGGATAGTACTTATAAACGGTAGCGACCACAAATAGAGTTGGTACATGGGTGGGAGTAATATATCAATGTGGTTGTTCAAGTTGCAAAATTTGTTGTCTTCGGAAAAGTTGATATTTATGGTATGAGAAGCTTGTGAAGTATTTCGATTAGAAGGCTAATAGTTGAAAACAATGTTTCGAATTCCAAATTCACTCATACTCCGTAACACTTACCAACTTAAAAAGATTTGTAGGCTAGTTTAGTTCACTTTAATTTGAGCTGCCGATCCTACCACAAGATATTTCGACTGGAAAGTGAGCCTCCTTAGACAGTTTTGGATCAGCTATGACAGGATTCTTGTGAAAACGAGGACTGTAGAAGTGGAGAAGTGTCTAAAAAGGGAGACCCACCAAAGTAGGTCGAAGGCCAATAATGAAATGTTGGTCCATTTCTGCCACATGATTAGTAATTGTACTTGCTCCCTCTGACAAGAATTCTCCCGTTGTTCAATCATACGAAGTAGTGCTCTTCACCTGCTTTGAAAGATTTTGGCTTATTATTAGTTCTCCTAGCATTGGTATGCTGTATGCTCTACCAGACCATTGTATCATTTGTTGCTTCTTTATATTCAATATATGCATGCAAAGGAAATCGAGTTAGCAAGTGTCTAATCTCATATACATTAGCAGCAGGTTTCTGAATGCCTGCGCAAATCACCACGGCTTTATACTTTGATGTCACAAGTATATTTGTTTACACCTGTGGACTGGGGTTTAGCGAGCCTTTAGAGTGTGTTTGGATAGAAGGAAATAGAGGAAAAAGGAGGGGAGGGATATAGAGGGAGGGATAATCCTTCATTTGGATAACTTATGGGTGAGGAAGGGGAAGGGAGGGGAGGGAATGGGAGGGATTGAATTTGGCTCTCCCAT
>CAAKMY010090195.1:0-16026 GCA_901111285.1 Corrigiola litoralis | reverse complement strand
ATTATATGAACTTTTTTATTGATAATTTTAACTTAAGATTAGACAGTCCCATACAAAACTTTCGATTTATTCATGTCCCATATTATGGTCAATTAAAAAGCTACATTTTTGAACTTAATTGGTTTTTTATTTAGTTATAATTTTCTTTTATTTGTTTATTTATTATATCTCATATTTCTTAGTTGATTTTATATATACACCATTATAAAATAGTATTTCATTCTTTTTAAATAATTTATAAGCAATAGGAATCTCATGAGAACTTGAATTGTATTAAAAGCATCAGTTGAGTTTGATTAGGATTAGGTTGAATTGCAAAAGGATATTTTGTCTTTTTATATAATTTATAAGCAATATGAATCTCATAAGAACTTGAATTGTGTTAAAAGCACCAGTTGAGTTTGATTAGGATTAGTTGAATTGCAAAAGGAAATTAAGGATTTTTATGTGAAGAAGAATATTATATGGAAATACACAATTATTATAGGAAAAAAAATAAAATTTATAAAACTAACAATAAAAATGTAGACCATATACATAAGAGAACTCCAACTCTATGTCTATTGGTAGAATAGCAGGTGCTATTTGCTTAGTTATTTTATTAATAAAAATTAGTGGAGATCATATAAGGAATTATACTCAATATCTATGATATTATACTTATCCAATTGAAACACTTGAGTACATTTCTATGTTGAGGCAAACAGGTATTTTTATAAGTGTATATCAAGAGTTATGATCGCTATTATATATTATCTTTGACTCAAAAACCCGATAATTCTTTTTTCTTTACCGCTTCTTTTTTAATAACAATATATAATCTTAGTTAGTTGTTAAGTAACGGGCCTAATTAAAAAAAAAAAAGTTGAAGAGACATATGTCCACAATTTTTATTTTTTTTTTTGTCGGTAAAATAAAGTATTATAACTCATTAAATTTGTCCACAACTAAATTACTTAATTTAAAAGAATATTATAATGTGGCCCGGGCATCGCACGGGCTTTGCAACTAGTAGTATGATAAACACGATACACTAGAAGATAAACCAAGATATACAAATGATAAAGGTTACACAAGTAACTTATACTATCATTGACTTACAGGGAGAGACCGTTTACTTTTATAGTAAAAATAGACGGAGCCATGCTAGTCCAATAAAGGGTTATTATATATCGCTCTTTTGATTTGGGCTTGGAGGAAGCTTGGCTAGATTTAGCTTGCAAGGAGCTTGCTAGGCGGTCTTTTTCTAAGAATTTGTGATGTTCTTTAGTGGGTATTGGTAGATGTTTTAATTGGTGGAAGTGCAAGAGTATAGAGGATTGTTATTTATTGGGAAGAGAACTGGGTGTTTACTGTTTAGTGGTTGAACTAGTGTATTGATCTATGTAAGTAATGATTGCTATGGTTGTGGGGTTGTTGGTGATCGGCTAGAAAAAGGGTAGGGAGTGTTTGGTGGTAGGGAGTGTGAGTGTAGTTGGTTAAACGGTTTTGGTGAGAGCACTTTGATTGAGTCATGAATTTGAGTTACTGAGCTTGAAGTTTGATGATGTGATAAAGTTGAAGCGAGGAGTTAGGACATTAAGCTAAGCTACTGCACAGGCACTTTGATTGATGGGGCAAACTCAGGAGTTGTGGAGGCTTCCTTGTTTTCACTCAATCAATTGGAAAAAGCCTCAAAGTGAAGACTGCCAGCTTGAGAAGCATTATTGGGGGATCCTTTAATTAGATGTGGCTTCTTAGTACTACTTTTTAAATGGCTTTTGTGAAACTTTCTACTGCAGATTTAGCAACTGGATTTTTGTTCGTTGTTAATGTGTGCACTACATATCACCAATCCTTTGGAAAAGGTCTTGTGATCATTTTTTCACTCAAAAAATAAACGAGGCTATAATTTAACTGAGTTTATGACCATGACAATAATAGTTGGTAGACAAGACTTTGGAAAAAAATTTGCAGTTGGTCTGTGCTCGTATTCCTGACCAAGTTTATTTCGTATTCCTGACCAAGTTTATTTCTTGTAGGTCTCTGGTACGGATAAATTCGCTAGTGTCATTGATTTTCTACGGCGGCAACTGCATAGAGATACTTTGGTAGGTGGTGTTCATGTATATTCCTCCCCTGCTTGTTAAATTCTAATCAATGCTGATACTGCTTCTTTTGGCGATCTGCGGGACAGTTCGTGTATGTCAACAGCACCTTTGCTCCTAACCCAGATGAGTCAGTGATAGATCTATACAATGTGAGCTTTCTTTCTTTATGAGGAACTCTTAAGTGAATTGCATGTCCTCTGGTTTTATTTATGTTTATCTAGTGGCCTTTCTACATCATCTAGAAAAGGACATGAAATGTTGGATGATTTTCTAAGGAGACAAGTTTGTTAAATGTCAAATTCAGCTTACATACATGAATTTATTCGAGTATCTTCTTGCTGTGTTCATACATGTTGTAGTTATGTGCTGTCAGGTCGCGATCTCCAACTAGCATTTATATTCTTATGATTACTTTCTAAAGTAAATCGTCAATTTGATTAGTGTGATGGAGAATATGTCAAAATGATTTACCTTACAAGAAAAATTACCAGATATTAGAAGTGCATGTTTTACGTTGATTGTCTTTCTTATTGGAATCTTGGCTTTTTCTGTGGATGTGTGTGGGTCCTCTTGATAGGTGGAGTCTGGTGGACTGTTAAGATGCATGACAAAGAACTACATGTTAAGGTGAAAGTAGGTCATGAACCATTTGTCTTCAGTTTCGCGTTTCTTGTCGTGTCCTATTAATGGGTTCAGTTTGTTTCAGAATCAGTCTTAGGCTTGAATATGTCCACTTTTTCAATGAATATGATTTATGGGGAACTGGGGAAGGGTTGCGGACTTGCGGTCCACTTGCTTAACGAATAAGATTTACGGGAAAGGGTTGCTTTAGGCTGCCAGTGCTTATGTGGAGTTTGGACGCAACTTTTTTTTCATGGATATTGCTCAATTTTTACTGTGCAGGAGTATGTCTACCCTTTGGTCGGCTGTTGTTGTTTGAACCCACACTTGTTTGTTGGTAGGTGTAGTGTCTAGTTTGAAATGTAAAAGTATTTCTGAAAGTTGGGATGCTGTGTAGCCTGTCAATCCCCCATCGCCTAGTTTTCCTACATTTTAAAAGGTCAGTGGTTATCAGGGATGGTTGCTTAGGCTGCCAAAAGCAAGTGTTTAACTTATGTGGATCTATGTTTCATATAGTACTTTTCACTTATCATTCTCTTGGAGTACAAGTAGTCCTTGGTTCATTGGTTGGTGGTTGATTGCAAACAGTGCTGTTAAAACAGTTTAGTTTTAGAAGGAATAGTTTGTCTGAAGTTTCGGGGTTTGGTTAAAAGACTCAATCCTCTGCTCCGCTACACTTAAACGATATTTGTGGGAGGCATGCTGACTTGCTGTAGGTTGATGAAGCTAGTTTATAACTTGTATGGAGCTTTCTTTACAGTTTTCTAGTTCCCCTTCTTTCTCCAGTCTATGTGACCTTGTATAGTCACTTAGCCATCTAATTTTAGGCTTTCTGTTACGCCTTTTTGTTCAAAAAAAAAAATCACAAAGTAAATTACAAAAGCTAACTTTGCTGCCTCATTTACAGAACTTTGGGATTGATGGTAAGCTGGTTGTGAATTATGCTTGTTCAATGGCATGGGGCTGATTACGGTGGTGTTTGATTGTTAATACAGCTGAACCATTTTATCTGTAAGTACTGCTGCTTATGTGAATTCCCGGAACAAATAATAAGCTTATGTTGTGTTTTAAGTTACCGTTTGTTATGTTAATTATGTGTGGGTTATTTCTTACATTGTCAGATGTACATACTACTTTCTATTCTCTGGATGCCAATGTTACAGCAAAGAAGAGTGGCGCGATCTTTGGAGTCCAGCGTTGATCAGCTAATGAATTTGCAAACTACGAAAGCTTCCTCTCTCGTAACTCAGAGAAAACCCTTGAACAGTGGCTTACTTGGTTGAAGGATGTCTAATTCAACGGCATGAAGTGTATTCTTTTTTCCTTTCTACTGATATTTGTTGTAAAGTTGACATGATTTGTGCTATAAAGCAGAAAAATTTGCTTCCAGAAAGAAAAAGGGTTTATTGTTTTAGAGTTCGCAGATTGGTGAAATGCTCTTTTTCTACTCAAAGAAAATTTGCTCTTTGGGGATGTCGAACAGCGTTCGGGTTCTTTACTTCTACGAATGTGGTAACTGGTAAGAGTGTGGTTGAACAATGTGTGGTTTATCATAAGGGAGAAAGAATATTCAAGATTTCAAGTAAATTTCATGGTTAGCCTCGGTTTATATAGCATTGAGGACCTCAAGACGTGGTTTAATTGAGACTAGTTGACTCTTTAAGTTCCCAACACTCGTCTTCAATCATAATCTTTTTTATTATTTTTTTTTTTTGACAGAACAATCATAGTCTTAAGCTAGCTACTAGATACCCAAACTCTTTTTTTTTCTTTTTTTTTTTCTTTTGAAGTAATACCCAAACTTTTTTTATACTAGGGAAAACTTTATGCGTCCACCCGGCAATCACTATTTTGGTACATCATCTCACATCTTTCTTTTTCATAAACCCTTCCTATTTTCATAAGTCTAAAGGATTATGTGAGAGGGCGAAAGACTACACTAGGCTTGGTTTTTTGGGATTTCTTTGGGCGAAAATATGGGTTGGCCCAAGGAGGTGATCACTACTCGGTAAGTTTCTAGCACATAAACTCTATTGAACAATCTATAAAATTATCACTTTTTCAAGTATTCATCATCACTACACTAAATACCGGTTATCAACCTATATAAAGTAATAAACATATTCACCAAATTTTATATGATATTCCTTATCCAAAAATATGTACTCCGTATTAACTTCTAATTAACATGAAAAAATTGAGATTTTTTTGCTATAAAATAATAACGTAATATAAAATTGTAAATGACTTAAAATTTAGAAGAAGGAAAAAACCAATATCATTATAAAAACATTGCGATATGATTATTTACATCCAGGTCAAGCCTGAGTGCCTGACCTTGTGGTCTGTGAATATGTGATACAGTGATAGTATGATCCAAAAGATCAGTATTTGCAACAGAAGGCAACACAAGAGCCAAGAGCACCAATATATAGCCACCGTTCCAACCCATGTCTGGGCAGCTGATCCTGACACACCCAGCACAAATTGCATCCCCTGGTTGGCGCCCTTTGTAGTAATCAACATCCCCCCTTGTTGTTTCAAAAAAAAAAAAAAAAAACATCCCCCCTTGTGTTTTTGGCTGCTTCTAACTCAATTAATATCAAGGTGTGTGAACACTGGACCATGACCATAAAGCTGTTTGGACCTCTTAAAGGGAAATACATGAACGTTTCATATATAGTCAGGGTTTGAACATGGGTCACGTCACCCCCACTTGTTACTGCTTCACTAGTTATCATTTGTCAACCATCCACTTCCCAAGAGTAACAGTTGATAGGTTACTGTACTCAACGGTTTTTTTTTTTTTTATCTTAGGAGACCATGGACTTAAAATGGACGTCAATCCAGCGGATCAACGTTTTCCTACTCTTTCTGCTGCATGTTCTTTCGTTTCTTGTAAGTGTCTGTGTTATTATGGGACTGTGGTCACCCCTGCAGCAACTGAAGGGGGAATCAAAGAAGGAACGAAACCCAAGAATTCTTTATTTCCTTACCACTCCGTCTTTGCGAAGTGAATTATTGTATACACTAAAGAGCGTAATCCTTTAGTGAGGGGAAATGATTTTTACACTCCCCATGTGAGAGGGATAAAATATTACATAAAAATATGAGCTCTCACATGAGAGATGTTAGTGGGAGTGTAAAAATAATATTTGGGAGTGTAAAAATCACTACCCTTTAGTGAGTTATAGAATTACTGTATTTAGTTTAGGATCTACTATACATTGCATATTGATGCTTTTAGAATGTGATTTGATCCATACCTTTCAACTTATCAGATAATTTACATTGTTCGTTGGGACCGAATGAGTAATCTATAGTAATGCAAGCATTAGCATTAGCATTTAGCATTGCTAATTTCAGCCACACTACCAGCCTACCATGCATTATGACTTGAACTTGATTACTTATAGTTATAAGTTATAACTCATCTGGCTAGCTAATGTGCATACCTTCTTTTTTTGTTATATTTAGCTAGAAAATTGTCTAATGTGCCAATGAATTGGCCGGTGCCATTTCTTTTCATTGAAGGACGATAAGGTTTTCTTCTAATATATGTTTCAATACAACATACTCCGTATTTGATTGATTTGATTTGTCTGGTAGATATCTATATCTTGATAGAGATGAAATACCTTTTTTATTTTAAAATTATAAGAAGAAAAATACGCTCTTAAACAAAATTCTATTGACCTACTATGGCATATGCATGGTTTTTGATTTAGAATTGAACAAGCCAGTAACTGCATATGTATATGTTCTTGATCAAGCCTACACAATATGTCTCTTACCGACAAAAAAAAATAGACACCATGTATCTTCATTAACATTTCTATATACATTTGTTAATTACAGAAGCAAATGTCCTCTTTGTGCTTTCCCTAATATGAGACAAAGAAAAAAGTGACACTGCCAAATTGGTATCGAAAATGGAGCGAAATAGTACCACAACTATACAATAGAAAGGACACAAGAATTGTACCACTCTATACTACATACCACTGCACCATATATATCATTGAACACACTTGAACATTTTTTTATTTTTTTTCAGCTAGCGGCAGACTTATTGTTGGTGGCAGGGGAATACGGCCAGGAGAAGAAAATCGAGTGTCCTTATTTTCTACAACTATTTCTTAGAAGTTTGAGCTTCAAAACCCCTCCACAAACCCCAAGTAAACTGCTAAAAGAGAAAGCAAAAATGACTAGCACTACTAATTGGTTAGGCTTCTCCCTCACTTCTCATCCACACCTCTCCATAGCTAACGTTAGTGATGAACAACAACACCATGAAGTAGAAGGAATGTCTTCTTCTACTTCACCACAACCCCCACCTTCGCCGCCTCATCATGCCATGCCTCTCCGCTCTGATGGCACCCTCTTTACTGCCCTTCATGATGGCCTTCATAGCCTTCCCTATGCAGCTCATTCTCACCACCCTCAACTTCAAGGTTAGCTATATAGTAGTATGAGTTGTCCTTTAAGTTTGCATCTTATTCTTATTTTCTAGGGTAAGGTAGCATACATCTACATACTCCCTAATTCCTTACTCCGTATGTCGCAGCCATTTCTACACATTGTTCAAAATTCTCTTTGCATGTTTTAACTACTGTTTAGAAATGATTGAGACAGGAGTATATACAAAGCTTTATGCATGGTATACCGGTAACGTAACACCATGTTATATATACTAATATAACCAGGCCATCTAATATTTCTATAAATCGAATATTGGCTTGTTATTTTAATTTTATTGCATGTATAGGGTTTTAGATTTTGGTGGTGGATTTAATTTGGTTATTTCTATTTGTTTGTGCATGTTACTAGAGTGGAGGTACGAAAATCAAGAACATCCAAAGTTGGAAGACTTTTTGGGCTGTTGTTACTCAAATTCTAATGCTGACAACGGAAACAAGATGGTTATTAATATGAATGCACTACCTCCTGAATTCTCTTCAAATGGTCTTCAAATCCAACCAAGTCCTTATCCTTCTGATAACCCAGGAAGTGCTATATTCACCGGTAGTTGCTCACAGCAGCTTGGAAGTTGCTACTCATCATCCCCATTTGATGGTGCTGCAATCTCCGAGTTCAAGTCTTGGCTGAGACAAACTCCACCAACGGTAATAGGTCCTACACAAATCCAGCCACTTTCACTTGCTGTAAGACCTGCAGTGGGGCCCATGGAGGGGGTTCCTGAGTGCAAGAAGAGAGGACAAGCTAAGTATAATACTACTAGTAACGGCTGTAGGGAGCCCGTTGCTAGGAAATCTGCTGATACGTTCGGGCAGAGAACATCACAGTATCGCGGTGTTACTAGGTATATACTCCTTCCGTATCAAAATAAATGTCACTTAAAAAAAGAAAAAAAGACAACTCCATATTCAAACACATCGGATAGAATTGGAACCATACATAGAAGACTAGCATTGTCCTGACTCTTGAGCAAGGATGACATGCACAAATGGAGAAACGATCCAACTTTTTTGTCATTTCTCTATTTAACTTGTACACATAAAACACATGCAGTACACTGTACTGATACATAAGGTGCACCGTTTTACTCCTATACAATAATTTGGTAGCTTTTTAATTATATGAGCACTCAATATCCAAAAAGGGTACAATGCAACTTTTTGATGATGTGAAGGAACGTTGTCATGTAGGCCTCGATTTTGAGCTGCGCTTACTTTTTGTTAATTCTTTGGTAAGTTGGATTTTTTGTTGGTGAAACAATTTTGGTCAGGCATAGGTGGACAGGGAGATATGAGGCCCATTTGTGGGATAATAGCTGCAGGAAAGAAGGACAAACGAGGAAAGGAAGGCAAGGTTAAGCTCATGATCTTTCTGAATTCTGATTAATTGGTTTGTTGCACTTTCCATTATTTGTTTAGTCTTTGCTTGCCACATTGATCTGTAACTAACGGTGTTCTTTTTTTCCTTTTTCCAATCTGTGGCCTATGGCTTTGGCAACCTTGCAGTTTACCTTGGTATGTTGAACTTCTCTAACTCTGTCTGTACCTCTTTTGTTAACCAGTAGTAGTACTATTTATATTGTACTCCGTATCTCAATATCAATTAGGGAGCCCTATGAAATATTCCGTATAAGTAATGTTTCTAGTGGGATAAGCTATTTTTCCACGTACAGTTATATGGTTGTTGCAGTGTATATGGTTAAAGATTGTTACATAACGTACTGGAAGGAGAATGTACATAATTTTATTCACTTGATGTATATGATGTACTCGTAGTAGGTTTAGCTGTTTAGGACTACAGCAAATCCTAGCTGCAATATTTATGTCATGTAATTTTAATTTCGGAATTTCGTATGTCAGGTGGTTATGACAAGGAAGACAAAGCGGCCAGAGCTTATGATTTAGCAGCTCTAAAGTACTGGGGTCCAACTACTCATATAAACTTCCCTGTGAGCTTGCCAGAGTCAAATGCTTATATTTATTCCATGATCATAGTTGACCTAACTATTCAGTCTTATACTCATATCCTGTCTATCTTACCAGCTTAGTGATTATGAGAAAGAACTTGAAGAGATGAAGAACATGAGTAGACAAGAATTTGTTGCTCATCTGAGAAGGTATACCCGAAGTATAATTGATCTCATTACATAAGCAGTTTCTACTGATTAAAAGTGTTGCTAATATCTTCGAACAAGTTCTGAGAAATGCAACTTATTTTTGTCAGTGAGACTACCTACATATACTAAAAATCTAACAAAATCTCTTAGCTAGTGTTTTCTTTGATTTTCACATTGTTTTTCAACGTTTAACTACATAGTATCTGCATAAGTATGGGCCTTCGGCATAAGCCTATGACAGGGTGATGGTGGGTTACCATTTACTCATCTGCATTTTGTGTGAAAATGGTCAATATTACAACTTACAAGAATATGCAATGTACTGTAACGTATACGGAGCACTCACAAACTAACAAATTTGTGACACAGGCAAAGCAGTGGGTTCTCAAGAGGGGCATCAATGTACCGTGGAGTAACAAGGTATGTGACAGGGGAAGAATTAAAAGGCCTTCAATAAATATAAAGTCCTCTATCATTCACTGCAAAGTTGGCAGCTTTCTATTCAATCATCATTTCAATAATAGGGGAATGCATAGCATAGATATGCATGTGACTATGGAAGTGGACTTGCATTTTTGGTATATGATATAAAGACAATCCATCAATGGATCTATCCTACTTTCCTTTAATCTGCTAAGTTTGTTGTGCTTGCTGCTTTCACAGACATCATCAGCATGGAAGGTGGCAGGCTCGAATTGGAAGGGTAGCAGGGAACAAGGACTTGTACCTTGGGACATTTAGTAATTATCTCTAACACTATGAAATTCTTTTATTTCTGTCATTGTATTAGTATTGTTGATCTATGTTTTTTTCCTCCCCTTCTTGGACTTACGGATTACCTATTATACACCTGATACCTCTACATTCTATTACAAAATAGGATTTTTGTCATTACACCCTCCTATAACAATGTCCTGTACTAAGCATTTCCTTTTTTTTTTTTTCTTTACCAACAACAACAACTAAGCATTGATCGCAAATAATTTTGGGTTTGCTAAATTTTTCAGTGCCAATGTAAAACTAGCTATTACATAACATAAACAGTTAAAATTCCATTCGTGTTTAACTTTTTTTTTTTTCCCTCAAAAAACAGTTAAACACGAATGGAATTTTGTTTGACAAAAATAATATATTAAGTTCATATATAACAAGGGAACTTACAATAATCCCTGCCCGTGTACCCAAGATGTGAAATATAATGAGAATTTGTCTTGCCTGTACACATTGATTAAAGTACATTATTTATAAAAGCTTCTACTTAACCTGGTTGATCCTCATCTATTGCCAAGCGAAATACTTGTTAAATAACACAAGTGTAACATAAATTTTAGGTACACAAGAGGAAGCAGCTGAGGCCTACGACATTGCAGCCATAAAGTTTAGAGGAACAAGTGCAGTAACCAATTTTGACATAAGCCGGTACGACGTCAAGAGAATATGCTCAAGTTCAACCCTTATAGGAGGTGATCTTGCAAAGCGATCACCTAACAAGGACAATACCTCTCCACCTTCCAATACTGAAGATTACAGTAGTTCTTGTTCTCAAGCACTGGCTATCACGAACGGGGAAACTGTCTCGGCCGATGACTTAGCTAATGTGGTTTGGAATGGCGAAACAAACGACAACATTCAACCTCATCAAGAACATGGAGAGTACTCTTCTGGATACTTCTCACCACAAGGTCAGAAATATGACACATGTGTGCACAATGCTAACGAACCTGGTGGTAGAAATGGTGATCGGGAGAGCAAGAATTTGAGCATTGTTTCTCAAGTTCCCATATTTGCGCTGTGGAATGATTGAGTTAATTTATTGGAATTCAGTGATTGCGTTGCAAGAGGATATTTGCACTCCATATAAGTTCACAGGGTAGTTTTAAATTAAGGAGTTAAGAAGTAGGAAATTGATATGGTCAATATTAATGTGTTTCAGTGTTGGTCAGTTTTGGTCGTATGGATCAACCAAAATGCTACATATTGATCTTCGTAATGAGGCGCATTTGGATGTACCATTGACGTTAAATCATAAATCAGTAATAGATCACAATGTGCCTTCATTAGATTGTTATGTGTTTACCTGGTTCCCGTTTATAATTATTTGCTTGCAATGAAAAAGCCTAACTAGCACCCTCCTTCGATATGACCATGCCAAAGCTTTCAGATGGTACCATCAGTAACCAATAATAAGACGATTAAACGAAACAAACAACAAAACTTAAATCCCTAATTGAATGCGATCGGCTAATATGGATATTAATTACAAGATGACATGTGAGATAATTAAGTCCCAAATATGCTTTTTTTTTTCTTTGTTTACAAATTTCTTCTGTAAATTACAGAAGCCAACCAAATTATAAAAGGCATGAATATGAGAACTAGACTACGGAGCAACAATGCAACATGTATCCAACAATACTCTTCTACCTGAAAATTTGGGATCCAAGCATGTGGCAGGTAAGCTTTTGAAGTACTAATCTTCACATGAATCACAATGATAGATACTTTGGTCAAGCATAAGATTATAGAATAGGATTACGGAAGCTCCATATTTAATTACTTTGGTCGAACATAAGATATTTTGAATAATGAAATTTATGAATGTAAAAAGGGAGATGTTTTTGTTAGTTTAAAAGAAATTCTTGTCTAATGCTTGGGAACGTAACATTACTCTCCCATTTAATTGTTAAAAAAAATTCCGGTTATATTAGTCACCCGAAAAACCCACGAAATTCCTCTTTGGTTTACTATTAAGCTAATTACACGTAAACCCATATTAATCTACACTAATTGGGCACAAGCACAACAATTGCATTCTGGGAAAAAAATTGGAATGTAGAGTTCCTTGGATATTGTGCGTAAGGTCCACCCAGGCCAATAGTATGACCTAAAATTGCGTGCCTTGGCTTTTACTCGATCCTTTTCTGCATTGTTGGTTGCATAACTTGCATTGCATCATTGCGTATACAGTTATATACTTCATTAATTTATTTCTGTAGGCGAAGACACAGTTGTGAATTAGATGTGGTTAACCGGTCCTGTAGTAGTTGACTCTATGTTTCATTATGGTCGCTAAATTCCTATACTGTAAGGTCCCCTTCATTCCCCTCAGTCTGATGACTCTGATCTGAACTCAGTATGGCATTAATTAGATGGTTAATAAACACATTCGATTTATTTATGTACGTATGTACGTCGGTACGTGTTTAATTCGAAATATATGATCATATATATTTCACTTTCACTCATAGTGTATGTGCTTGTATGGTTTTATCATACGGAGTATTATGTCATAACAAGCTAAGTGAAGGTATGTACTGTCTGACGAAGAATCGAAGGCGGAACATGCTTCCAAAAGCCTTTCATTGTCAAATGTCATCTAATTACTACATGAAACAGTAGTCGAGAAAGTCTACAGTTAGTCTACTAAGCTTGTGTACATGCATTGATAATTATATTATGTCTCTACATTAACCTCAAATGTCTTCAGAATTAAGAGATAAGCAGGAGAAATCGTCTTTATGTGACATTAATAAGTACTTCGTACTGTACGTAATAAGGTTTTGTACACAAGTCTCTCATGTCATATATACTACACACGTACGAAGGCCTCATTACTGAAGTTTTTTACTGTTTGGGAAATGGTCAAAACTCGAACTAAAGGTGAACCATATGAGTTTTGTTTAGGGTCATGTGTGGTCGAGAGATAACGAGAAATGATTAATGTATGTATCACGACATTTTTCGTCTGATATAGTACCTTTGGAGAATCTATTCTAAAGTTGTCGTACATGTTTACATATTTGATAATTTGTGTTGGTAGGTGTATTTAATAGCTATCTTTAAAAAAAAAAAAAGTTGTATTTACTAGCTACGAGTATTTCACCGAGACATGACTTCCTATTCTCCTTGAGAATAAAGGGTCGATCAATAGCAAATGGAGTTACGTTGTCATGTTCAGGAAGGAACCAAACTTGCTTTTCCATGCTGCATCTATTCTTATGTAGCCTAGACCTAGTGTAACATATACTCCGTATGTACAGGGTTCTGTAAACAGCCTCTGAGATTGAGAATTCAGAATAGGCTGCCTGAGAAAGAAAAATTAAGAGATAGATTCACCGAAGAAGGCAAAGATCCAAACGTACTAGAGCAAAGAGCCAAAATCCTGAATACTCGACAACACAATGAAAAATAGTCATTTACCGGTGCCAACGGGATGTTTCATCGGTCAATCCACACAATGAGACAAAGCAGTTAGAGGACAAATCAAGAGATAGCTTGACCTTTCTACTTTTCAGTCTTAAAATCCTGAAAATTATATTGGCAAATAAATGACTGTTGGTTAGGACATAGGTTGTTGATTTTCTTTTATTAGTGACCTTTTAGCCGGCTAATTTGATGGACTACGGAGTATTTATCAAAAAGTATTATGGTGAAGTTGGCGGTTGATTGTGATCTAAATGTGTTATATACTTATATCATGTTAACTACTCCATACACTCCTTATGTAGGTATGTGTTAAATCAAGAATTGTCTATTGCTTTTCTTTCAGGAAAAAAATAAAAAAATTCCAATGGTTTTTCATATGTGAGAGTATGTACTCTTACTACAATCTTTACTATATTATATATTTGAGCGTGTTTTATATACCTTGATACGTTTGTAGGAGATAAGTTTAATTTTGATCGTTAGATATATAGAACATAATGAAGATATATAGAAACATACTTAAAGTTGTGTAAATACCTGCTTTAGATAATTTTTGTACTCTCATATGACAATTATCACAAAAACTATATAGAGATTGGAGTAATGTTGTTGTTGTTTGAAGTATTTAATTTAACCTTTATAGAGGAGAATAATATATCAAAAAGACAAAAACTACGGAGTATATCATTTGTGAATTTGAGTAAGGAATAAAAATTTATTTGTATAATTTAGATTAGTTCACATTCGAGCCCGGTAGGAACATAAGCACGTTAAAGCTCTTCTTTAATAGATTTGTAATTGTTATATCGGCCATCTTCCCAAACTAAAAACTTTTATCAGAATTCGGACACTTATTAGTTGATTCAAGTACACGTGGTTGAATGACCTAATAGATGCGTCCCACGTACATATATAAACCTAATAAAAGTAAAAGCAAGTAATATTCACTAATTCCTTTTTAAGATGGCGAGGAGGAAATATTGAAGGGATACAAAAAAGTAGAACTCGAAATAATGAAATTGGGCACCGTTATATGGAGAAATGGTTTTTACACTCCTGTATGTTACTATTACAAGATGAGTGTACCAATTATTTCACATCACCATTGGATTCCTACATTCATTGGTTACTTGTAGTCATGTTCTACTACAATGTACGTAAAAATACTGCTCCACCAACATAGAGCACTTAGATCAACTAATAAGAGGTTATTCTAACTTAAACATAGGTGTTAGCTTTAAGATTCTAGTAATGCAACAATGTTAAACCTCCGAAAGAGTGCGTTTCGCCGCCCTAATTGACATTCGGGAATGTGAATAATGGGTAAAACCGATAGTTTGAGCTATGCCTAGACTACTTTTTGCCAATTTTTGGTTCCATTCTTCATTATATGTGTCTGGGATGCCTCCCGCCAATTTTCGTCCGATTCCATTTTGGGGCCGAAACGAGGTTTTTTCGTGGATAATAGTCCACAAAAACCCGGCTTTTTGGATCGATTTTTGATTTTTCGGAAAAATTTCCAAAAGTGACCTAGCATGCTCCTAGGGTATATTGAAGCATAATTGGAGCATATGGCAATGCCATTCTTTTGTCTTGATAGATTTACGGTATGTTTATCGCTCGATTCGAGAATGTGAATAATGGACAAAACCGATGGTTTAGTAGGCTATGGCTAGACTACTTTTTGCCAATTTTCTTGTTCCATTCTTCATTATATGTGTCTGGGATGCCTCCCGCCAATTTTCGTCCGATTCCATTTCGGGGCCGAAACGAGGTTTTTTTGTGTATAATAGTCCACAAAAAACCGGCTTTTTGGATCGATTTTTGATTTTCCGGAAAAATTCCTAAAAGTGACCTAGCATGCTCCTAGGGTATATTGAAGCATGATTGGAGCATATGGCAATGCCATTCCTTTGTCTTGATAGATTTACGGTGTGTTTATCGCTCGATTCGAGAATGTGAATAATGGACAAAATCGATGGTTTAGGCTATGCATAGACTACTTTTTGCCAATTTTCTTGTTACATTCTTCATTATATGTGTCTGGGATGTTTTCCGCCAATTTTTGTCCGATTCCATTTCGGGGCCGAAACGAGGTTTTTTCGTGGATAATAGTCCACAAAAACCGGCTTTTTGGGTAGATATTTGATTTTCCGGAAAAATTCCCAAAAGTGACCTAGCATGCACCTAGGGACCATAGGAGCATGTTTGGGGCATGTGGGCACGTAAATCTTTGGTCTATGGTGCTCTTTAGCTACCCCAAGCTATGACTTGGCTACACAAATAACCTCGGCAAACTTTTTTCAAAACCAATGGTTTGGGCTATGCCTTGGCTATTTTTTTCCCATTTTCTTGTTCCTATCTTCATTATATGTGTCTAGGATGCCTCTGGCGAATTTTCGTCCGATTCCATTACGTGGCCGAAACGATGTTTTTTCATGGATAATAGTCCACAAAACTCGGCTTTTTGGGTCGATTTTTGATTTTCCGGAAAAATTTCCAAAAGTGACCTAG
>CAAKMY010090161.1:0-26474 GCA_901111285.1 Corrigiola litoralis | reverse complement strand
CTTAGGTACATATAAATAACGCATATTTTTTAATGTGAGTACATATTTTTCAACTCCAATAAAGATTCTTTGTAGATTGTAGTAGAAACTTAGAGAAAATGGTAGAAAAAGGAATCATTATATTGATTCTTCTGTTTTTTTAATGTGAAACACAATTGAAGAGATTTATATAAGAAATTTGTAACCTCCATAACAATCAGAAAACGACTGTTTTTATTCCGTGAGTTTGGTATTTGAGAGAAAGTATCGATTGTGATATCGTCAGTAAAGGAAGATAATTGATGAATGAGCTCTCTCGAGGAATGATAGGCCAACAACAGCTCTTGGGTGTGATTGGAGGGGCCCTCAGAAAAGACAAAAAAAATAAAAATTACCCCATTACCCCTATTGTTTTACCCTAGTGGACATGTTTACCCTTCCTTTTTAAAGTGAAAATCACGGTAATGCCCTGTAAAAAGGTAGGGCCTTCCAATTTCACCCAATAGCTGCTGTTGGAAGATCATTTCTCAGCTCTGAGTTACGAGTGAAATAATGGGTTAGGGATCGAAATGTGTTCTTCAATCATTTTTTAATTTCTATTCATATTAGGTCCCTATTTTCTAAGGCCCTATACAATTGGTCCCTATTTGACGGGATTGGGTACTGCATATGTTCTCACAGAAAAGTACCGCAAAATTCAGAGTGAATCAGTCCACAAAAAAAAAAAATAACACAACAATTTCATGATGCTAATTGAATCGCTTTGTATTTTCCCTAAAAGGTCTAAAAGAAATTCCCTTTTTTGTTTTCTAAAAAAAAAAACCCCTTTTTATTTTGGTTTTCATCATCCGATTTAGTCCATATCCGAATTGGGTAGGACTACTAGGGCGGCAAACGTGGCAGTATTGTGCATTTGTGTTACACTATCAACCTATCATACTCCCAAGTGTTCACTAATAGCAAACTTGGCAGTTCAGCACAAGAAAGCCGCGTTGCGTGCCGTTAGCCATGGCGGTTACGCGTTAGTTAAGTGTGTCCACTACTGCTTAAGTCCACTTACTTACCTCAGTGCCACTATACAGAATTCTTCACAAGTCGCAACCTGAGAGAAAGTTTCTTAAACTCCAAAAAATTTTGACGTGATTTTGGGTTTAATTTTGCTTAAGTACAGATTTTATGGTTTGGTATAATCAAAGAGTGGCAAAATCACTGATTTTACAGAATCATGATGGAATGGCTGGAGCATTATAAGCACATTTCTTGGCCAAAGAACATTCGTGGCGAAAGAGAATAGTCACTATATTTCCAGTAGCTAGCATAACCCTTGTTTGAAAAATAAAGATAGATTTGCCTACTGTTTTTAAGACGTACGTCATAAATCGGGTTCGAAGTTTATATACGGAAATTACTAGAAGTAACACATAAATCAGGTTGATGACATATATAGCCGACATAGTCTTGTTGGGAAAGTCTTAAGACTTTTATAAGGTAGGGGAAGTAGAGCTAGCAACTTCCAGATAAGAAACTTTCGACTTAGGAGGTTGGAGTTGTGCAGAAGTGGGTAAGATCAAAGTTCCACAGATGATAAAGGGGAGTGAAGTGGGGGAGTGTATGTGTAATTGTGTGGCCTTGAAATATTAGCTTACTTCCTCTACCTGCCTAATACACGCGTCTAGGAACCTAATTTGTGGTGGCCAGTTGTTATGTAGCGCAAGTGTTATGTGAGGAGTGACCATATTGAAGTGTATTAGTTAGAGTAAGCTTTGCTTGATCCCTTCTATTAAAATTTCGAATCGGTGCTCCAATACAATTGTCAAAGATTTGTAACGTGTATATAATAGATTCCAGCTTTGCTTACTACAATAAAATTCATTTTGATTTGATGAAAAATGATATAGAAACTTCAATCCATATAGTTTGGTGGAGTATATCTATACAATACTAAAGGTGTTCTAACCACGACGTTACACACCATGTTAAATGTCATTAAATAACCAATCACTCACTAAAATGGGTGCCAACCTGGCTTAAATCAATTCCATTTACAATTTTGTACACTCAAAATAAAGAATTTAATATCTTGTATAACATTAGTGATGATATTTTTATCTTAAAAACTATTCAGATATATTAAAATTAAACTACAAAATCATAATTTAATGAAAACTATAAACAATCATAAAAAAGTCTAATTAATGGAAAGAAAAGTTAAAAAACTAGGACAACGCCGTAGCGAAAAACTAGCACAGTTATATATCCTAATTACAGTTCCGATAATTCAAATACGATATTCATGTATATATTGGCAAGTTAGTCAAGTTATGTTTATCGAAAAGTATTTCCATTGTACATGGTGTATATAAACATTTAATACAAGGTATTGCCTTTTAAATTATGTAAGACAACCTTCCAGAGTCCCGATTATATTTATCCATGAGATTTTTGACACTATTTGGGTTCATATTTAATTTAATTGAATAGTGATAACGCAAAAGATATAATATAATCGATAATATTGTAAACAAAATATCATATTTAATTAATTTTAAATATAAATCTAACTATTGCAATTTGTTATCATGAATTATTAAGTGTAAATTACTACATGGTCGAGTACGAAAATGATTAGGGGAAAATAAACGAAACGGAGGGCAAGTTAGCGCACAAACTTGTGTTATTGTCATAATAGTAATACCATCACATTTGAAGTTAAAGATGTCATGACTAACATCCTTACTATTTGGTAGATACAGAACACTCCATATGACCATATATATAATGCTACTAGGTTTCAACTAAAAACTCCTAATTTAATCGTCATTATTAATAGACAAATTTTACCGTATTAACTTTATGAAGCACTCCCTGTGCCAGCTCAGCAATCGAGTCAGTTAGGAGTTAGTTAGAAGTCAGTTAGTAACAGAATTCTCTAACAAAATTCTGTTAGTGCAAGTTGTCTGATTTCTACTATAAATATCTTGTTCACTTCTTTCATTGTAATGATCTTGTAATAAGCTCTCATTCTCATAATTCTCTAAACTCTTCTTTCTCTTAATAAAATTTCTTCTTTTATTATTTACTCTGATTCTTACACATTCTTAGAGAATGTTCATCAAACTCGTGATATCTCACATGGTATCAGAGCGTTTGGATTTCGATCCTAGGCTCTTTTATCCTTTTATTTCCGCATTTTATTCAATAAAAACACAAAAAACACTTACATTTCTTACAATTCTCTAGATTTTCTTCATAAATTCTGGTAAATTTGCCTTGTTCTTGGCAAATTCTGTGATCTGGTGATTTCTGTGATTTCTTGGAGCTGTTCTGTGGTTTCTTCTGGTGTTTTCAGCAATTTCTTGGAGATTATTCTGCGATTCTTCTTATATCTTCATCTGAAGATTATTGTTCCTCTGATTCAAACTTCATTCAGAGTTCTTCTTATTACGAGTTGTTCGCTCGTCAAGAATTCAGCATTTTCTTCATCCTTGATATTACTTCTGACAGACTTTGTCATCTTTTCTTGTTCAGAAAGATGACAAATTCTGACGATAATAACTCAGGTAACGTTGCTGGTTCTCCTTATCATCTTGCAAATGGTGATAATCTGTCTTTACAATTGACAACGATCAGTTTTGATGGAAGCAATTACAACAACTGGAAACGCAATGTTAAGAGAGCTTTACAAGCTAGGAATAAAATCTGTTTTGTGTCTGAAATGCTTGAAAAACCTGCTATTTTACATGCTGATAAATGGATTCAAGTTGACTATCTGGTCACTTGCTGGTTGTTAAATGCAATTTTTGCTACAATCTCCGAAAGTCTCATATATATGTCCTCGTCAAGGGAGTTATGGAATGAATTGCAGGAACGCTATGGTCAAACCAATAGCTTAGCAATTTATGAATTACAGAATGCATTGGATGAATTGAAACAAAACAATCTGAGTCTTGCAGAATATTATGGTAAAATGAAGCATATTTGGGAGGATATGGCTATCTTGGATACCTTTCCAGAATGTATTTGTGGTGAGCTAAACAAGTGTAGTTGTAGTATTCTCAAGCAAATTGTAGAGAAGGACAACAAAAACAAACTTGTCAGATTCTTAATGGGACTCAATTCTGGTTATGACACCATCGAAACCACTTCCCCCATTAATGTGGCTTTCAGCACATTACTTCGAGCTGAGAAACAAATGAAGGTTTCTTCTATTGGACAACACACTAAAGATTCCAGTGCACTTGCAGTCCAAAGGCAATCCATTCTTGGTCCTTATCAGAAGAGATCTGGTTATTCTCCTGTCACTACTCCCTATGCATCTTCCTCTAGAGTGAAGAAAGATTACAAGAAGATTAAATATGACAAGCAGTGCAAGCATTGCAAGGGGAAGGGACACACTATAGATGAATGTTTTCTTATTCGTGGCTATCCTGATTGGTACAAGGCTATGAAAGAGAAGAATGGCAGCAGCAATGCCTCTCCAGCCAGACAATTCACTTCCTCAAACAGATCTTCTGCCTATCTAGCTGAGACTGGCAATGAAGATTTCAGTCCACTGGATAACTCCTCTCTTTCTGACAATAATTCTTCTCCCAAGCTGAATACTACACTTGTCAACAATGTGTTTCATGAGGTTGTCAAGCTGCTGAATCAACAGAACTCATCCTCTATTTCTTCTGATCAGATTTCTGGTCTATCCAACATTGCAGGTAATTGCTACACCTTTTCTGTCCAACAAACTGATGATCTTGATAATCCCTTAGTCTGGATTATAGACTCAGGGGCAACTGATCACATGTCCTCTTCCTTGGATCATTTTGAAGACATTAAGTTGTTACCTATTCCTATCTTTGTGGGATTACCAGATGGTAATGTCAAAAAGGTTACTCAAGGTGGGAAAATTAAACTCAATGATCAGATAACTTTGCTGAATGTGTTTTATATTCCAGAATTTCAAGATAACCTGCTATCTGTCAGACGCTTATGTGAAACAACTAAGCTAACTGTGGTTATTGACTCTAATGGTTGCTATTTCCAGGACTCTATCAATAGCACTATCCTTGCAGCAGGAAAGAAGGTTTCTGGCCTATACAAACTTTCAGATGTAAATAGCAATAAACCAGTTGCTTCTAATGTTTCTTGTAATAAAACAGTTGATAGCACCTATGTTACTGCATCTGTGCAGTCTGCCTCTGTACAACTTGAGTTGTTACATGCACGTTTAGGTCATACATCTGTCAGTAAGATGCAACACATTTCAACATGTGATTCTAATAAACTTAGTTCTTTTGTTTGTGATATCTGTGTCCTTGCCAAGCATCACAGACAACCATTTGCTAAGAGTAATAACAGAGCTCCTAGAAATTTTTCTCTTATACATGTTGATTTGTAGGGTCCATATAAAGTAGCTAACATTTCAAGTGCTGCTTATTTCCTCACCATAGTAGATGATCACAGCAGGACTACTTGGACTCATTTATTGCAAAACAAGACTAAGGTCTTTGGTACCTTGAAAGCTTTTATCCACTATGTTCAGACTTAATTTTGAACTCACTGTCCAGCAAATCAGATCTGATAATGGCACAGAAATCCTACAAGGTCCTTGTCTTGATTTATTTGCTGATCTTGGTATCATACATCATAGAAGTATTCCTTGCTAGCATAAGCATCTAATTGAGACAGCAAGAGCTATCAGATTACATGCCAGTCTGCCTAAAAGGTTTTGGGGTGAGTGTGTACTTGCAGCCACACACTTAATCAATCTACTTCCTTCAGCTGTTCTCAACTGGAAAACCCCTTATGAAACATTATTGAACAAGCCTCCAGACTATTCTCATCTAAGAGTTGTGGGATGCTTGTGTTTTGCTCCGACTAACACAGTCCACAAGGATAAATTTGCAGAAAAGGCCATCAAGTGCATTCTTCTTGGATATCCTCTAGCCCAAAAAAGATACAAGTTGTATGATTTGCAGAACAACAAAGTCATCCACAGCAGAGATGTTATCTTCAGAGAGACTGTATTCCCTTTTTCAGCAGCAACTATTACTCCTGTCCCAATGACCTTTCCATTACTTCCCTGTTCATCTGTTCTACCATTTCCTGGTCAATCCTCACATAATAACATAATTTCTAGTACCACTTCTCCTAACCAAACAGAATCTTCCACTTCTTCTAATATTTTCCCTTTTCAAACACAAAATGCCATTTCTGATACTGATCCAATTATTTCTTCTGATTCTAGCTCTCCACCACAAATAATTCCACCAATTCCTACTAGAAAATCAACCAGATTGACCAGCATTCCTACCAAACTACAAGACTTTGTGATCAGCACTTTACCCTCAAGGACATTACCAGCTTCCTCTGACTCTATTTCTGCCAGTTTTCTAGTCATTTTACTAGGTGACATCTCTACCTATAGTGCAGCCTTTTCTGTATCCCTCATTAAGACTCTTCAGGAGCCAGAACCATACACCTATAAGCAAGCCTCTACTGGTAATAGATGGGTAGTAGCTATGCAATTAGAGTTAGCTGCATTGGAGAAAATTAATACTTGGATCATGACAGACTTGCCACCAGGGAAGCAAGCTATTGGCTCTAAGTGGGTCTTTAAGATCAAATTTAAATCTGATGGCTCAGTTGAGAGGTTTAAGGCTAGGCTTTGTACCAAGGGTTTCAAGCAAATCAAGGGTAAAGATTATAAGCATACATTTTCTCCCGTTGCCAAATTTATCACTGTCAGGACTGTTATAGCCTTAGCATCTATCAGACAATGGCCTTTGCACCAACTAGACATCAATAATGTATTTCTGCATGGCTATTTGGAAGAAGAGGTCTACATGATTTCTCCTGAAGGATATCACAAGGGAGACAAGGGGCATGTTTGAAGATTGTTGAGATTACTGTATGGTCTAAAACAGGCTAGTAGACAATGGAATAAAGAGTTAACTCAATTCCTTGTCAATCAGTTGCATTTTGTCCAATCTAAGAAAGACTATTCCCTCTTTACAAGGACTGATCATGGTTTATTTACCATAGTCCTAGTATATGTAGATGACCTCCTTATCACTGGCTCAGATGCATCTTTTATCCAACATGTCAAGCAATCCTTAGATGTTGCATTCACCATTAAGGACCTTGGCTTAATGAGATATTTTTTAGGCATTGAGATTGCTAGAACTCCTGCTGGTATCATTCTCAATCAGAGAAAGTTCACAATTGACATGCTCAATGATGTGGGAATGATCAATTGCTCTACAGCTGCCTTTCCTTTTCCCAGTGGAGTTAAGTTGTCCATTTATGAGGGTGTTATTATGCAAGATCCTGATCAGTTTAGAAGGCTTGTTGGTAGACTTCTATACTTAAACCTATCTAGGCCTGATATTTTCTATTCAGTGCAACAACTCAGTCAATTCATGAGTTGTCCAAGGGAGCCTCACATGCAAGCTGCCCTCCATGTTCTTAAGTACTTGAGGGGAACTATTAACTATGGCCTATTCTATCCTGCTACTGACAACACAACAGTGCTTGGTTTCACAGATGCAGACTGGGGCAACTGTAATTTCACAGCAAGATCCATCACTGGTTATTGTGTTTTCCTTGGAGAGTCCCTTATCTCCTGGAAAACAAAGAAACAGAAAACCGTCTCTAAATCCTTTGCAGAGTCTGAATATCGAGCCATGTCAGCCACTGCAGGTGAACTTGTCTGAAGTTCAGGTCTCTTGCAGGATCTCCAGGCATCCCCTGTGCTTCCTATCACACTTTTCTGTGATAATCAGGCAGCACAACACATTGCTGCAAACCCTGTATTCCACGAGCGTACCGAGCACCTCAAGATAGATTGCCATTATGTTTGAGAAAGAGTTGATGAAGGCTTTATTCAAACTACTCATGTCCAGTCCTCTACTCAGATTGCTGATATCATGACCAAGGGTCTAGGAGAACAAATGCATCATCACTTCACTTCTAAGTTGGGTTTGGTCTCTGTTCCTCCACCAGCTCCACCTTGAGGAGGGGATATGGAGCACTCCCTGTGCCAGCTCAGTTGTGCCAGCTCAGTAATGCCAGCTCAGCAATCGAGTCAGTTAGGAGTTAGTTAGAAGTCAGTTAGTAACAGAATTCTCTAACAGAATTCTGTTAGTGCAAGTTGTCTGATTCCTACTATAAATATCTTGTTCACTTCTTTCATTGTAATGATCTTGTAATAAGCTCTCATTCTCAGAATTCTCTAAACTCTTCTTTCTCTGAATAAAATTTCTTCTTTTATTATTTACTCTGATTCTTACACATTCTTAGAGAATGTTCATCAAACTCGTGATATCTCACAAACTTTTACCAATTCCAATTCTTATAATAATGTGGTTCCATATCTCTGACGAATGGTGATAGGACATACTTGTAAACTCGTCCATCGTAACTCTCTAACAAATGTTTGAAGTATATAGTTACATACTGAACTACTTACTAAAGTTGGTTGGTGTGAGTGGTCCTTAAACAAGTAGTCAAGGGTTGGAAACTTGACTTTTGTGAATGGATTAACCAAAAAATTGGGATGGGCTACCCATTACCTTCACGGCTTCACTACCCCAACCGATACAATTCCTACTACCGGTGGTGATACTCCCAAGACAACAATAAGAAAAATAAAAAACATATTGAACTACTTAAATCATTGACATGCCTAATCATATGCATATAAGCCCGACAATTAAAGAGGTTCCGTTCTAAACACCTTCAACAATAATCCCAAAATTCACATATGGATTTATAGTCCCATAGCAATAACCCTTCGTGGTTCTCGAATAACCAAACAGGCTCTCAAAGTTAAGTACGTTTCACCAAAAAAAAAAAAAAAAAATTAAGTACGTTCGAACAAACATTTAATGACATAAAAGCAATGACGTAAAACAAGTGACGTAGAACTAATAAGCATGCAGATTGCAGACCTTTCATCTTTTTGTTTGATCACGATACAGAAGTAGTGGAAAGCGTAGCATAGCCATGTGATTTTGTAATGTGTTAGGAGCTAAATAGAACAAGTTCAGCTAATTTCCCCATCTTGATAGCCACTTAATAGTTAATGGCGTGTTTCGTTTAGAGATATGGGTGTGAGCCTGTGAGGTATTGTCCCCTCTTCTAATCGAAGAGTGAAGAGAGGTCTTTGTGGACCTTTTCGTTTAGTTAGGTGTGGATATCTCATCATCTCATTTGTAATTTTCGTCATTCTAAAATCACATATAAAGACCAAAAGACTTACACAAAGGCCAGTACTTTTTTTTTTTTTTTTTTGACAAAGGCCAGTACTTCGTATGTATGAGACTATGAGCTCGGAACTTACGTAAACGGTAAATGTTTATATATTCTACATTTTTGAGTCTACTCTACAGTTACACTCAAACGTCATTATGGCTATAACTTGTTTAATTTGACGGATGCTCTGCCCGCACTGTTAAATATATTTGTGGCGCAATCGATGGTGGCCCTAGACCTACAACGATCCGAGCCTTCCATTTTGTAATGCATTCTGTAGTCTGTACGCAAGATTATATTCTAGACATACCCTAACAAAAAAAAAAAAAAATTCTAGACATAAGATTCAAGAACTACACACCATAAATGACAATATCGGATAAAGGGTAGGCCATTTAACAATGCAGAAGTTGATGAGATAGTCTCACTCATTTCCACCCTTCGTCTACTTTTGAATATTTGTTGATGTGGTATTTTGACTATAAAAACTCAAAACATTAAATTATAAAAATTATATCATGTGGAAGTAATTTTCAACACGAATCTAAATATATAATTCTCAATTTATTTTAACTAATTTTTTTTGAGTCATCAATAGTCAAAATAAGACTCTAAATAGTATCAAAAAGTAATGAGGGAAATTAAGTGAGACAGGGTGAATATCTTTTAATTGAAATCATTTAGAAATGTTTGTAATAGAGTCACTAAAACACGAAAAAGAAAGATAATGGACACACAAAAAATGTCGGTCGGATATCTATTTTATTGTGAGAAAATAAAGTATGATGTCCTAGTATTTCACTGCGTTAGAGACAAATTTCGGCCACACCAGGGTGTAATGAGATCATGAGTCAAACCTTGGTATCGCTCAAGGTTAACACAATAATAGTTCTCTAATTCATGAACTCGAATAGGAGTAATTAGAACTCTTTGTTTTGCTTAGAAGCAAAAAAAAAAAAAAAAAATATTAAAGAAGTTGATAAGGAAGAAAGGAATTCTGTAAGTAAAATGATCACAGAACATAGTTTTTTATAACACATAAAACCTATAAATGTTCCTTAAAATAGCTAAATAAACACACAATAAACGTGATATCAATACCATCAAAACGGCATTAGAACAAAAATCAATTGTCAAAAAAATATTTGAGCAAATCAAGGGATGAATAAGATTTCCTGTAACAAAGTAATAGACAAACTAGACGAAGTCAGTTGTTAAGTATGATGGACCCATATCTGACACCGGACAAAAAGATCGAGGCCATACCATACTACACATATACGTATCATGAGCATGATTCAAGCACAGTCGCGCGAACCGTATGGTGACGGCAGTGGCACACGCTAAAATCTCTTTTTTAATTACCAATGTGGGATGCTTAGTTTTCTAGCTACCAAAAGAAAAGAAGTTAACATCTTCCTCTTGCATTAACATTATTCCCCCGCTAATGCAAAGTAGAAAACAAACTAGATTTTATGAAAATACTTTTGAGCATTTGGAAAAGGGCCTGACATCTAAGTGCCACTGTCGTGTGATTGAACTTACACATAAAGAAGTGAGATGATTTTTTAACTATAGAGTGAATAAATCTTGAACTCTTAGCTTCAAGAATTGATTTCACAACACACATTCACCTTAAATAAACCAAGAGTTTTGCAAGGTGATGATCACCTCTCCTAAAAGTATACATGTGGCCATAACATACATCAAGATGCTCATGAGTGCATTAGAAAGACAATCCATGTCATCCACAAAAGGAGGCAAATCTTTCACACTCAAGTAGGTGACTCTATATATCAAATTTATGTCAATATAGACCATCAATGTTAATTAAGCCATTAAGAACACAATGTACAACCTAACTTAATTAACAAGAAGCGCCGAATCCATTAGATCCGTCTCAAATTACCATCTTATTCAATTCATATACTGGTATGATTTCATTAAGAGACAAAGCTTATCATTGCATCTACACAAACAACATATGAATGACAAAGGTATATATATTAGTCTATTCATGGCTTTGTTAAATATGCTAAAACAATAAAACTCAAATACATAAATGTGAGCCTGCCAATTTCAATTATGATCCTCACTCTTTCATGCCTTACTTGTACATATATGTCTCATCTTAAACTTATAAGCTTTATTTTTGGCAATATGGATTGCAACTTTTGAGACACAATGTCGAGAGGCTACAAGATCAAAGTTGGTCTTTCCCACAAACGAATATCAGTTCATAAGATTCTCAACCACTCGGTCTCTTGCCCTACAAGTTTAAGAGCAATGAACTCTGACTCCATAGTTGAACGAGTTAGGGAAGTTTAATTTTCATGAAACAACTACTCCTGCCAATGTGAAGATCAAACCTAACTCGCTCTCTTAATCTTAAAGTTCAATTGGTTTCTACTTCTGCCTTCACTAAATACAAGTTTTTGGCCTCATCTTTGTACATTAAGAGGCACTCCGTACATATTTGATGTATCAAGAGGTCCCCTCGTAGAAGGTTGTGCATTGAAACACGGATTGAAGGGATGGTATGCAAAAGTAAATCATTAGATCATGTACAAAAGATTTTCAATTCTACTCGTAAAGATTTGTTTAATTTTGTTAATCTGTTTTTATTGTATGTTGTATATCTACGACTTAATGAAACCATCTCCTCTATTTCAATAAAAAAAAAATCAATCTAAATTACCTGATTTACTTTCAAATTCTAAAGGAAAATATGCCAATAATGAAAACATACAAGTATTATCAAATTTTATGACAAAATTAAATCTCGGGTTTGTATCAGCTCATATCTGTTATTTGACTCTGATTACCGCCAAGATCTCATGGTTAATCTTGATTACAATTTAATGGATTTAGTTGGTGTGATGTATGCCACTTTTCGGTATCACCGAGTAAATGTATGATAATGAAATCCGGTGAGGCCTTCGCTAGTGTCACCAACATACAGCGGCAAAATCATTATCACACGCAGGTACAAAATATGGATTATGTGATCTTCTAAGTAAATACCAAAGTTACTATCCTAATATCCGCCGTACTTAAGCTAAGCTGATATTGTGATCCAATGAAATCTTGAAAAGATTAGTCTACATCACTCACTACACTGTACTTGGTTGTGTATCCTTCAATTAAAGTATTAGACGTAATAAAAAATACAGACATGCCTTGGTCATGGGTATTGCCAAATCAAAAAGCCCCTCATTTCTCCGAAACAAGTAAGAGTGGACTGCACAATCCTTAAATTATATTTTCTCTAGATTGGAAATGTAAATGGGAGAAAGTGGGGGAGAAAACAATATGGGCTTTCAATAGAGCTCACAAACATTGATCTTTCATAAACTAGATCAGAATTGAGTTTCTAGCACGTCTTTTTAACCACAAAACCTATTTTAAATTATGAAACATCATACTCTCAAAAAATCCCAAGTCAACAAAGTGCTGGTAGAATATAGAAATTGTGCTAATATAAAGTCTAAGATCTGATGTCAATGTTGGGAATTCCAAATAATCTCTTTTGCTTTTTTAACCCCTTTCACCTCACGTGGAGGTAAAAATAGGGGGCAATGGCCAACCTTCACTTGGAAGTCTTGAAAATTTAGTCTAATACTTCTACGTAAAAATGTGCAATTTAGCTGTTTATTATGGAGATTCCACTTAACTTTTCTTATATTTATATTAATATTCAATCTTTTGTATTTCATAAATTATGCAAAAATACAATACTTGTAACTTAAAATTAAAGTAAACATGATTACATATTGATTAGAAATATCACCTTGTGTCAACATTTTACAAAAATAACAACTTAAGTCCAAAACTCAAAATATACTTATATTTTAACTTATATGAAGTAAATAGATATTCATATAAAACACTTTCTGAATTCACTTACTCGGCAAATTATTAGGTGTTCCGGGGAGCATGTCCTCCCACCCTAGTTTTCTTGTACCTTTTAATGTTTTTCTTGTACTTTTTATGAGAAGGTATAAGAAAATTGATAAAAAGTATAAGAATATTGACAAAAGATACAAGAAATTCAGGTGAGAATACATGTTCTTAGGAACATGGTATATATTATGCACTTACCCTTAAACCAAAACGAGAAAGCAAATAACATGAATTTACTTAATCCTTTGTCAAGAAAAATTATCCAGTAAATACACCCGTTTGACAGGTCGTTTCCATCATCCATGGGATTATTATGTAATGGAAATAAGAATGTGTGAGTATTTGACCTGGAAAAGGTCCAAAAATTGCCTGATCTATTTAGCCACCACCTCTCCTTTCCCACTCCCCTACTACTCTTAGTTGACCGACTTCACTTCTCATACCAACTCTTCTCCGCCCCCCTTATATATATTTCTCCTTCCTTCCCTTCAACTTCCCCACAAACCACAACTATCTCACTACTCTTCACTCTTCCAAGCAACCTCAAATAACAATCCTCTCATTCACTTAACCCCCTCAAACTAGCTTTTCAACCCATAATTCAACAACAAAAAGTACCAAGTATGGCTCTTGAGGCGCTGAATTCTTCCACACCACCATCTCTCAAGACTGAAGAAGTTATCATAGACAACAGCCACTCAACCGAACTCTGGACCAAGAAGAAGCGCTCGAAGCGGCCGCGTGTCGAGAATTCCCCTTCTGAGGAGGAGTACCTTGCCTTGTGCCTCATCATGCTTGCCCGCGGCGGCGAGGCCACAGAGAAAGAACCAACTACGTTGACTGCAGCTGCGATGTCCTACAAGTGTGCCGTGTGTGACAAGTCTTTTCCTTCTTATCAAGCCTTAGGCGGCCACAAAGCAAGTCACCGTACAAAACCCACCACAACCGATGCCGCTGTCACTGCCAGTGGGACACCAGCCGCTACGTCGTCGTCGTCTACGACGACAACGGGTAGCGGGAAGTCCCACGTGTGCTCCATATGCAACAAGGCCTTCCCCTCTGGACAAGCGCTTGGTGGGCACAAGCGTTGTCACTACGAGGGTGGAATTCACAACAAGAATGATAAGGATGATAAGAGTGGTTCCGTAGCAGTACACTCGGCTGTATCGGATGGGGCCGCCGCGACGTCGACTGTGACCCATAGCCGCCTCGATATCGACCTCAACATGCCGGCGTTGCCGGACAATTTGAGCGTTGACTTTGATGGGGTCAATAATATTCCGAAGCTAATATCATTTGATCAAGAAGTGGAAAGTCCTCATCCATTGTCAAAGAAGCCTAGGCCTTTTAGTCTATGAATGATCAATTAGTTCATTTTTAGCTAGCTAGTAGTAACAAATTCATGTATTTTTCTATTTTTACAGGTATTGAGATTTGATTATATTGGTGTAAATATTAATACGATTGTTATTACGAATTTATTACATACAAATTATTGTTTGGTGAGATATATTAATCAATAGAATACTGTATAGTTTGATTATTTGGTGTTTAATGATATGATGATGATGTTGGGTGGATTATTATTTGAGTAAGGGTGGTGGTGTAAGTTAAAGATTAAAGGAGGAGTAACCGCCTTACCCATGTGATTAGATGAGGATATGCTTTAACTTAACGTGCACATGTTTGGCATGGTTTTAGTTAGCAAGTAGAACACTAGCTAGGGATGGGAGCTAACTTATTTTTCATTCATTCAACTTCTTGTATGTGTATGTGTGAGTGGTCCATCATGCATATTCTTTGCCTTCTTTGGTCCATTTCTCACCACCCAACTACTGCCACCTCACCCCCTTGTGAAAAACATTAAAATTCTATTTTTATTGATGTATGTAGACTTAAGAATATTTTGGTGTTGGTTTATTTTGGTTTTCATGGGTGGTGAATGGACCAAAGTGGTAATGTATTTGCGTATTTGGTGGAGATAAAGCAAACAGAGTGTCACCAGCGGCTGAAAGGAATACTAACTGTGTACGTAAAAGGAGGGGAAGTAATCTCTTACGAAGGGAAACTAGTGAGTGAGGTCATAAGTTTCAGCCGTGTTTGCCAAGTCAGAATATCCAAACGCGGTCTTCCTTGTTAAGTAATGAATCCGCTTATACGTAGCTCAAAAGTCCAGTCTCAGTCGTATATTTGGTGCTTATGTGAACGTGAATTCTGAATGTTTCTTCTCATGTGGGAGAAGATCAGAAGAAGGTGGACGTTTTAAATTTGGTATCTTTTGCTGTTATTAACTTAATACCAATTCTATAATTACTCAGTGTGTAAGTTAGAGTTTACGAGAAGCATAGGGTATTTTGTTTTCACTTCAAGGAGCCACAAGACTAAGATGGACCAACTGTCCAAATATACGAACTACTGGCTAGTATGCACTGGGGAGTCGTAGGTTATGCAGTGGCGGAACTAGAGGGACACGTAGGTTTTCCGATCCCCTTCGCGCCGCCGCCAATTTTTCATTTACTGCAAGTTTTTATTAAAAATTAAGAAACTGTTAAATTTTTCTACTTGATATAGTCAATAATTGGTTTTTATTAATTAACTCGTCCTTAGTTTCCTCCCTTGCTAATATGTATGCTAGGTTGGCATTTCTGTCATATCCTAGAGGTGAATTGGTTCACAGACAGACTCCTCGGTAAAATTAGATAATTTTTCTTTTGAAGTAGTTACTTTTGTAGAGGTAGGTAACTGATGTGAATATAATAATTCAAGTCTAGTACATTTGAGATGCAACAAATTATACTCTAGAAGAATTCAGACGTAATATATTGGGCGCCTTGATCTTCACTGTAAGCCCATAATTAGATGCATATGATTCTACAAGTGGTACGATATAAATGATTGGACCCATCATTAATGTTCAAAAGTATTAGATATACAACAAATAACAGATATTCATATAAGTGGCAAATAATTAATCCGAATGTCAATTAGTCATTGGTTAGGAGCATTAGAAAATGTTCCTGAAGGTCTACTACTATTTCCTGGTCGGTTGCGTTAGAGTGGAGTGAAGTGGAGGTGTAAGAGGAAAGTGTACAGATAAGATTGACGAGGCCTAAACAGCAGTTTTGTGCTGTGGACAGGTGCCAAATCTTTTGGTATGAAACTAACATATAAAGTATGTGGATAAATTTTGGTGGTTTCTGGGGGATATATGTGTAAGTATGGCAAAGCTTAAGGCTTTGTGTGGAAGACACGTGGAAAGAACAAAACTGATCAAAGTGTTTTGTTTAACTTTGATTAGTGGAGGAGACACTGCAGTTGTAGCTTAAGGGATTTGATGGTCTTTGCGTGGAGGTGATGATGTGTGGAGTGAGGTGTAGTTGCTTGTACTGATAGACAGCCACATTATAGGTGAGCTCGATTGCTCTTCTAAGCATATTCGAAGTTAGTCTGGTTCTAGTAGAAGTAGTACTGATTAATGTCATGAAGACTTTGGTGGTTACGTACTAGTACGAACTTCCGTCACTCACGGCCCAAAGGGTGGGATACTGGGCTTGTGGGAATATCCAAAATAAAGTACAGGTCTTTGCTAAACCGAATGGAAATGTTTACAGACTTACAGTACCTCCCAAACACTCTTTTTTAGAAGGAAACAAGAAGCCTTATTAAACAAACAAGAACAAGTTTGGGTTAGAAACTAGTATTGACCCCGTGCGATGCATGAATTTGTTCATGGAATTACATAGTTGGACTTATTTTGGTTTGTTGTCTTTATTATTACTCATTTAAAACTTATTTAAATTTCGAAACCAACGTATATTAGCAATCTAAAGTGTTGCATACAGTCCCCAGAAAAGTTGTATGGTGACTATATGAGAATATATGAAATGAAACTACTTAAAATATACATGAAGAGTAAGCTAAAGGGATAGGCATGAACCACAACATAAAATAAAGAAAATGGTTGATTCAAAATATAGGGCAACATAAAATGATCATTGTGTTGTAAGAAATTAATTAGAACAGTGAAAAGACATATGTATGAGAGGTACTAAGAATTTAAGTTGTTGTTACGTCTTCTTTTATTACTCACTAATAATTGTGTTGGAGTTTAATGCATGAAGAAAATGTATTTAGATAATTCATTTTCCTTTAGTTTTTTTCCTTTAGTTTTTTTTGTTGTTAAGACACATGTCATTGCTAGGTGGAACATATGTCATACTTTTTTTGACACGTGTACCAGATTGCATGGCGCGTTTCTGTGCATTCAACGCCTTTTAATAGATATAGTATAGATAGAAAGGGAACAACAAACAAAAAATACTAATAGACTTTTTGTTTTACGGAAAGTACGAAATATATTAAGTAAAAGATAGTTTAACAAAAAAAAAGGAATATAAACAAAGTGTACTATATCTATAAAAGTAATGAAAAAAACAAGGGAAGAGAATAAAACCTCTGAAAAACAAAACCAAGCTGATGTGAGAAAACATCATAACCAAATAGTTTAAAAACATGAGTCAAAAGAAACCGCCATGAGATCAACAATACCAAGTTGGCCTCATTTGGAATAATGCGAAGCACCAAGTAATTTTATGTAGAGTTGAAGGCATATAAGCAACGAATTGATGAGGTAAAACATAAGTTTTCCAACAAGTAAGAGGATAAATCTCGATGAGCTCCGAAGAAGTAATGTAATTGCAAATGTCTAAGACCACATTCTTCAAGAGATGATTTTCCATAGAAGCAAACATGCTTCCTAACCTATAATAACATGCTTACAATAATTAACAAAAACAATAAACTTAATATAAAACCTACACATGTTAAACAAACAATAATTGAATAACAAACTAACATATACATGAATAACAACTACGTATTAATTTTTGGTTTGAAATGTGCGCACAAAGTCGCCTATAATAATCGAACCCCTAACCTCATAATTGGAGTAATAGATATCTAACTACTTGAGCTAGTTTTTCTTATAGCTAAATATTTATTAATATTAAAATAATCCTAACATGTTACTAGAGATAAATAAATATAATCAACTATTAAATCATAGCATGATTCTAACATGCATTAAATAATTTAAATAACTAAATAATTAAATAAGATTGAAGAAGATATTTTTCTTACCCTCAAACGGTATAAATTTATACCTAACACCACACGATTTTAGGAACAAATCTTTGACTGGAAGCCTTCCTGGCACGTTTCTCGAAGTCCCGAGAATCACAAGAACTTTAAAGTAGCTTAACAAAAGCTTTAGAGAAGAGAAGCCTTCAAGAATGGTACAACATGTTTTTTCTCGAATGAATAAAGACATTTTTATATAGAGACAGAGGAATAAGGCATGATTTGGGCAAATTGGAAAAAAAATAAGTAGCAACCAGTACTAAATCTGTACCTCTAGTACTCTTTTAGTATCGCCAGAATAAAAAGACTATTGTTGGTACACATGGAATACTACCATTACAGTTTTAGGTATTGTTGGTACTTAGTTGTACCGTTTGTACAATTATGAGTACCTATTGTACCTAACTTGTACCGCCAAGCCCTTTTAAGCTGAAAGAGCAAAACTTACATAGACGCAAACCCCTCAACTTCCACGAAAGGCCTAACCAACACGGCCCAAATGCAAACAAGCCTTACACGCACAAACCTAAACTCAAACCAACAACAACCCTAAACCAACTACTCCACACACAAACACACTCCGGCCACCAACTTCGCTGGTTTTTGACCGCCCCAACCACGGTGGTCCAAGGACCGGCCTTGGATCCACCCAGGATCGCTGTAACTACCGCCTTGAATGGATCTAGCTTCTCCGCCCATGTGCCACCTAGAGCTACTCTTGCCACCAAAACGCTGCCTCTCCTCCACCAATGGAGGCTGGTACCTTACCGTCAACGTCAAGACCGGCCTAGAAACGATTGTGCAAAAGCATGACAAATGTCCTCGGCCCCTCCCCTCTAAATAGGGTTTGACACCACCTCAAAAACATCACTTCATACTACCTCCGACGCAAAACACAACCACGTGGGGCCGCTTAGGCCACCTACTCCTCATGACGTCCCCACCTTGACCGGAAACCACCTAAACGTACACGAACCCCTCACTCCTCTAATGAATCGGAGGTAAATCACCATCGGGCCACCCCTTGGACCGCTGGTCTTGTCCATGGGGTGGTGGTGGTGACGTGGCAATATGGTTTTCATACTCTTCACTTCTTTTTTGACTTATTTTAGCTTTAATGGGTCCCACACGTGGGACAAGAGATACATTTTAAACTCTTAAGGCTCCCTCGACACTCTCGCCTGATCCCGAAAACTCCACATAGGATAAAACAAAACCTCAAAAAGCTTCTTAAGCCCCCCTTAGGTGATCCAAGCTTCTCCAAGCACTTACAAAATACGACAAGACTCCCTTGGGATCCTTGCCTAAACTCGATAACTTCTCAAGGATCTTAGACAAGACCAAATAACTCTTCCATAGACCTTAAAGGTGGGCCTATACTTTCCAAAGAGTGTGAATCTATTGAATCTAAAGAGTGTCCTTGTTCTACGAAATTCCCCACAAGTGTTTACCAATAACAGGCTTATTCCAAATAAGAATGTTTATAATATCGAGACCAACAAAAGCCACATGAGTGTAGACTCTATCTCAACCTACAAGGGCTTGTTTAGTGACTTATGAACCCCATAGCAACAAGAAGCTTCTAATAATAGCATTAATCATCGTCGTATTTTTCTTAGGAAGAGCAAATATTTGAGACCAATAGGTTTGAATCTCAAATATAACATATCTCACTTATTACACCCTCCCAACATAGCTTAGGAATCTAGCATACCAAGTTTTTTACCTAGAAGTATCTTGTCCACCAAAGGCTTATATTGAGCTAGAGTAAGCTTCCTATATCAAATGGGGATACCCAAGTACTTAAAAGGTAGAATGCCAATTTGCGAACCCAGCTTCTCAATAATGATCTAAATAACATTTCATTCCACCGTAATAGATAGAGCTCTTCTGAATATTAGCATTGAGACCAAAAGCTTGAGAAAACATGAGATAACTACTAACACCTCCACATACTACTGCTCACCCTTGCTAAACAACAAAAGATTATTAGCGAAACACATATTAATAAGATCAACCTTCTTGCATTTAGGAAGATAAACAAAAAGAGGATTATCCTTTAGTTGAATCAAACATTTGCTGAGTACTCCATGACCATGATAAATAGCAGAGGAGACATAAGATCACCATGTTTAAGACCTCTTTTAGCCTGAATAGAAGGACACACGACATCATTGATCAAAATACTATATGAAACAAACTGCACACAATTCATACACCAACTAACAAATCTGCAAGGGAGACCCAACAAAATCGTAACCTGCTGTAGGTAAGGCCACTCCAAAGAATCATAAGCCTTATGGATATCTATCTTAATTGTGCATCTTGGAGAGATATGTTGAGTTAACAATTTCGTGGCTCAAAATGATGTTGTCTAATATAGCCCTTCCAAGAACTACAATAGACTAAGATTTAGAAATAACATCTGGCAATACCTCGCCCAGTCTTTTAGCCAAAATCTTGGTAATAATTTTGTATAACACAGAAAGAAATTAGCCTTTAATCTTTGATAAGAACAACTATTAGGAACCTTAAGAATGAGAGTAATTATAGTAAAGCTAACCACGGCTAGTATGATTCCATCAAGAAATAACTGCTTAACAGCAGATAAAACCTCATCTCTTAAAAGATGCCACGATTTTGTAAAGAATAAAGAGCTGTATCCATCAGGTCCAAGGGTTGTATCATTTGTTCAAGGCACCTTATGTTTCCTCATTTGACACCTCCCTATAGATAAAGCAACCATTGATGATGATTACTAAGTACATGCCCTTTACACATTATCTCCATGTCCACCATTGGAAATTCTACAGTAGAAGACCCAACCAGACCCTGATAAAACTCCACAATCAGCTTTTGAATATCATGTAGACTAGTAATAGTCTGCTCCCGAGATAAATGCCATTATGGGCACTTCTCTGTTTTATAGAAGTAAAAAGGAATTTAGTATTTGAGTCTCCAAGCTTGACAGTATAATCTACTTTTTTTGTCATGCTAACTTCTCCTCATGATCAGTCCATTTATGAACCTGACTAGTCCATTCTTTCTCCTAGATCATCAGGTCCTCCTGACTGATACAACACTGGAGTTGCTGCTGAGCTAACTTCAACATGCGTAGAGCATCATCAAGCCTACTCGAAAATCACCAAACTCTTGATGATCAAATTTTTAAGAGCTGAGGTTTGTAAAGCCCCTTCAAATTCCTCATTAGAGCTACAAGCCTATTTCCATATTTATAATTACACCAAATTTTCTCAGCTAGATTGCAAAATTCAGGAGAAGTAGTACGGAAATTCAAAAATATAAAAGGCCTTTTCACATTTTGCACATGCAAAGGAACCACAATGTTTATTGGAGTATGACCAGACGTACCAAACTCCATAAAATCAGCTATCAGAGGAGGATAAACATTACCAAAATCAACATTAATAAGCACCCAATCAATTCTAAGAGATACTCTTGTATCATCCAAGTGCTTGTTACAAAAGGTGACATAGAAACAAAAAATTTTGACCACCTCCAAATCAAGATCATCAATCAGGCTCTGAAATCCCTAGTCTCATCCAAAGAAAACTCATCACCAATTAACCTACCATCGACATTTAGCAAAGAATTAAAATCTTTACACAACACCCAGGGGTCTATACTACTTTGAAGCCTCGCCAAATAATCTACAAGGGCAGCTTGGCTTCAATTCTATGCGACTCATAAACAAAGGAAACATTCGCCTGAAACTATGAAGACATCACCATAACTCTACAATGAATCATATTTTCACCTATATGAGCAACCTGCATACAAAACATACTATATCAACCAAATCATGGCTCTTCTACTATCAATGCTATTAGTAATAAAAACCCAACTAGTAGGAGCCCACATGTTACTCACTTTAATTTCATTCATTTTTTTTATTGTTTTAGATTCAACAAGGCAAACCACCTTGACTTTATTCTTAGTAAATTCTTTTTTTTTTAACCTCTGTATATAACGATTGTAAGCCTCTAACATACCATTTGAAAATCATGGGTGCGGTAGCCATAGACCAAACCTCAATTGTCACCCTTCCCCCAACAGATTTTGTCAAATCAGTGTGAATAGTCTGAAAAGAGTATTAGGGTCAACATGTTTTTTATTGACCACGTTGCAGCGATTTACCAAATTATCTTTCTTGTCCTCTTTATGCTTTTTATGTCCTTTCTCACAATCTTGCCCACTAACAATACATGGCTTGCAAAAATCAAGAGCCGTGTCAAAAACAATCCTCTGACAACACATTGTACCATGCGAATCCTCATTAATCAACCCCTTAGGCAAAGGCTAAGGTTGTGTAACATCTATGCCAATTAAGACCCTAGCATAAGATATACAATCTTGATTTTTAGTGAATTGATCAACATAGTGAGGTTTTTCCATAATAGAAGAAATTCTACTTTGAGAATTTGGGGTTCAACAAGGCATACGTGAATTAGGAAATCTCACCACAATGGTAACACCTTCAATATTTCAGCATTAAATTAAAGTTGAAATAAGCACTCCATATCTTCATAATCATAGGTCTATTATAAAAAAGTAAGGACATTCCTTCCTAACGACATTTCTATCAAACAAGCTATTAAATTTCATAATGGAAAACTCATTCTCATGAAAAAGACAACTTAGGTTTCTACACAAAAGATAAGTTTTCATCAATAAAATTCACTAACTATCTCATAAATGGATTTTTACCAACCACTTAAAGCACAATAGAACCCTTCCATTTCTTTGCCTCCTCTACAAACAATTTCCTGTCAAGTCTAGCCATACCCTCAACCAAAGTAGGAGAAATATAAGATGATTTCATACCATTTCTAGCACCTTTATTACTAGCAGGATTTGAAGTAAAAAGAGGGTCATCAGGTAGAACGTGTGTAGTGATGGAGACGTTGTTAGTCCCCTTATCCGTTCCTTTCTCCGACAAATCAAGCCAATGCAAAGCACGATTCATTGGGTCTTTCGTTGGAGCTCTGAGCTGAATTGATGACTTTTGAAATAAACCTTCGCTCTAGAGTCCATCTCCTACGATTGAAGGCTAATTTTTTAGACTTCCATTAAAACTTGGAGTTAGGTGTGCAACATTCGACTTCTTCTTTGTACCTCTTGCCATCACAGTTTCCGTACACAGTCTAAATGGCCTTACTAGTATAGAAAAAGCAAAATGAGAAAGAATAATAGTAATAATATCTACATAGGGATGAGAGTTTCTCTATCTAGAAATATTGTTTTATTTTTAGCAGGTGTAATATTGTTAAGGCTCTGCCAAGTGTTTATTGCATAAATATAATTTGATAATATATGAAGTTGTTTTGTTAAGGAATTTTTTTTAAGAATATTCCTAAGTTTGGCTCGTGTCCCATAAATAATTCCAAATTTGGGTTTTTATTTAATAGATCTAAATTTGGTTCTTTTTTGAGCTTTTGGTCCCACTGACCTGGTAACAAGTTAAAATGGTCAAAACACGATGACATGGCATCAAAACCTCTTTAACGAAGTACCCCTTCCTTAACTTGTATCCACTCAACAAAGGTTTACCCTCCCTATCATCCTCCTTCCCCACCACACTTGATCCCATACCCATCATAGGATCCCCCACCACATTGCCGCAAAACCAACCCATCACCCTCAGACCACCCTGCCCGGTGCTATCCTTCCTCATACCCTCCTCCGATCCCCCAACACACTCTTGTAATTAAGGGACATCTATTTTGTTCCTTAATTTGAAAAAACATGTTATCACTTTAAATATTCTTCCTCTTTAGCTTAACCTCATAACACATATAAGCTAGTTATCACTACAACTAAACCTAGTATAAACTAAAGGCAAAATGACATCACTTCATATCTAACAACATTTACTCACTTGTTATGAGTCTCTCTTATAAACTTATCAGCCAATGTATTCATCTTTGTAGAGAAATACAAATGCTGGCATTATAACGCAGTGCATAAAGGACTCAATGTAGCTGAATCTCTTCACCCCCCATTTCCCTCCCCTATCACACTCGAAATTTATGGTCTTTGTTCCTGAAATTACTCATTGAAAACTGAAAAAATAAATTAAACTTGAGATTATGTCATGAATAACCCAAACTTAGGACTATTTCTGGAACCAGCCAAATTTGGGATTATTCTTGTAAGGTTTTCTTTTTTAAAATTTTTAAGATTAAGTTATTATAGAGGTGAGACCTGTTTTTTTTTTTTGGTAATCTTCAGGTTTAAGAGAAAGACACATATCTCGAAATTTTTATTAGAATAATCTCATACTGTCAATTGTTAGTTTTTAGGAATATCAATTCACATATTGGAACAATCTTATATTTTTTAAAATATTTATTTAGTTGAAGAATTTATTTATCATATTAGATCAAATTATCAAATGTTTCTTATAATTGTGGGACTTAGTAATGTGGAATATTTAAAAAAAAAACTTATAATAAGTTTCAATATCCTTAAAAGTAGAAAGGTAACAGTCGTTATTATTAAAAAAGGGAAATAGATAGTATAACGAGAGAGTGAGAAGTGGCGTAGAGGTTTGTTGTTTTAGTCATTACTAGTATAGGGCCCGTGAACTTCACGGTTGCTAATATTAGTTGGTAAATATAAACTTGAATATTTCATATTGTTCTAAACGTTTAATATATAGGTTGCGTGATCACATACCTTATATTGTACGTCAACACTAAATGATATGATATTGTAACCTTTTTTTCTAATAACCATGTCATATTAGGAATTATAGAAATTCTAACTTGGTAATGTGCAACTCCTATTTGCTACAAATCTTTTTTAAAGGTTGAGTTATGTTGAGTACTTGAGTTCGTTATCACTTTATTAATACATTTTGTCAAGGCCATGCTCTTTATCAACAAAAATCTCAAACAAATTTGATGTTGCCTAAAATATTGATCATACTAAATCGTTCAAGAAGAAATTTGAAAAATGAAGAACGCAAAATATCATATGTCCGCTAAGTTATGCAAGTAAACTGTCATAAGCCTTTCCAGCTTTCATGACCTCTTTTTGCCACAACACTCCACCCCTGTGAAGAATAAAAAAAAAGCGTGTGAATGTTAAATTGGTGGGTATAGAAGCCATCGCACATTAATATACACATCATAAGAGTATATCACAACTCATAATTCGATTAAACTCTTTTTAGCAATAACTCAACGAACGGGAAAATCCCTTAAAATCATTTAAAATTTGATCAAGCAGTAAATCACAAAGAAGGTCTAATTCCCGTTTTACAGTCCCAAGAAAAGTGCAAGCAAAAGCAATTTCGTCGCGAATCTCACGATGCAATAACAAACTTACAATAAAAATGACAGTAAGAAAAAGTTTAGATTGATTCAAGTAATTTAAATAAAAAACTAATACAAAGAGAGAGATTCGGGAGATTAAATCAAATATGAATAATACCCACGAAAGCTTGCAGGGTGAGAGCCATTGAAGAGTGATGCAATGATCAGAAGAGGAGAGAAGAGGAGAAATGATGAAGGAGAATGATATAGCTTCGACATAATAAACTTGCGCAGGTAGCTGGAACATTTGAAAAATACCGATTGGAAAAAAGCCATTAAACTATCAAAAGTGTTTTCCATTGCTTTCCCATTGATATATACAATTGAAAATTTGTAGGTGGGTTAAAGAGAAACGGACCAATATTTTCAGAGACCATTCCGATTGAACTACATGTTAAGCAGAAATAAGCATGAATACTTACATATGAAAGAGCTATACCTACTACTCATCTCCACTAATGGAATTTCCACCGCTCTAGTTAGTGTCACATTTAAAAACAACCCAACCAGTATATCTAGTAAGAGAGGAAAATACTGATCATGAACTCACTTGGTCATGTATAAAACATGTTAAAAGGTTTTATAACTCATAATCGTCACTGTCGATAATTTCAACTTATACAATTTTGCCCACCTAAACCTCATTGTGAGTAAAACCCACCCAAAATTTATGTTTTATTTATACTTACATTCAAAGAAATCATGTCCTTGATTAGAAAAACGATGAAGTGAAATTGCTTTAAGTCAGTCCCGAATTCTAAGTATGAGAACCACCATAATCAAACAGATCAAACAAAAACCAAGATTAAAACATTTATTTACCATTTTCTTAGTAGTGCTTCAAAATGCATTGAATTCATATTCTAG
>CAAKMY010090128.1:0-16270 GCA_901111285.1 Corrigiola litoralis | reverse complement strand
ATAGGGGATGGGTGGGTATTAATGGTGGAAAAGAGTTTTATTTGGAGGGAATTGAAAGAGAGAGGCTTTGGGGGAAAATTTTTGAAGCAACGAGAGGGAAATTCAAAATAGAAACGGAATCCTTAACAAGCTAGATGGATTTTGTTTGTTGGTACTTTTGAACAAACAAAATATGTTTTAAAGGTATGTTTGGGCAAAAAAGATTTATGAAGGTACCAACCAACAAAAAGCGTGTTATAAAAGGTACCTTTCAACAAAAAAAACCCATAAGGTTATAAGGGAACTTGGTTCCCTTTTGCTTGTACTACACCTAACGTCTCTCTATTATGTCTGACCTAAGTAGACTTATTTTCAATGGAAAACACAATTTCAAATCTCACAATCACTTCTCTCATGCCGTCAAAAAATTGTTTTGAATTACCACTTAAGTGTATATGACCATTTTCTCCCTAACAGAAAGCCACATTAGTGGAAGAAAATAACTCAAACTGTACATGGGAGGAAATTATATATACATTACAAAAGCTCCGCCACAAACAGAAAACATTGACAGGCTCAGCTGCCTAATAACTAAATTACAAATACTCAACACAATAAGAAGAGATGAAAAGCTTCAGCTGGAATAGCCAGAACTGATTTGATCTTGGCCATGCTTAGCAGAAAGAGCTTTTACTTTTAACTGTTTCCCTTGCTAGTCCTCTTCCGTTTTCCAAACTACATCCTCTAATGAGCTAGACAATTTTTTATAGAACTGCAATAGCGCATAACAAACGACATGTAAGTATATGTAGCAGACAATGCATACCGACCCATAAAGAGTACATATTGTCAACATATATTTCATTGTTGGTTATTGTATAAGGTTGCCTTACGATGAGATGAGACGGTTGCAAGAGTTGCATCTATATTTTTCAAAAGTAATGATGAACTTTGGAAGTAGTGTTACTTTTGAAATATGAAGATGTCACTTTTCAAAGTGCCTCAGCTAAGATAACCTCATCTAAGACTTTGTGATTTCATAATAGAAACAGGGATGAGTAGGATTACCACAAAAAAATACAAAGAATCCAATAAAAGCAGCACACACATACATACCTTATGAAATTCCAAAGTATCTCCCTTTGCTTTCCTAACCTCAACAAGATGAAGGGATGGCGCAACTTGCAACACCTTAATCAAAGGACATATTAACTGTGATTATATAATACATCAGTAAATTTCCTTGCATGACTAGACAGTTTCTGATTTCGTACCTCAGTCGCAACATTGAGGTTTCCCTTCCTGCCTGCTTTTACGTTTTCAAGCCTCATCTGAAATGGAGTAGGCCACATTCACTTCATTGAGACTACCACCAATTACCCAAAAGAACCGGATATAGGACAATGTGTACTATGTACCTTGTAATTTTTCTTGTGCACACCAAAACCGAGAGGTTTTGCAGCTTCTTCGATCCTTCTTATTATTTCATTGGGAGGGCATTTGGAGGTGAATCTTGTTTCCCTCTTAAAAACCTGCCATAATAGCCCAACCACGTAACACCGATAAAATTACCACTGTGCAGCTAACCTCTCCAACTATGAACACAGATAAGCTTCTCTGATTTCCCAAAGAAGTGTGGTGCATAAAGCAAGAAATACTAAAGCGTGCAGAAAGATAAAAGTCTCCAACAAAGTTTGAAAGGAGATTCATCTAAAGAACAACTGAGCTGTAATTTGGAACCCACAGACACATGGTCGTGAAATATAACTAAATGCAACAATGAAAATGCAACCCAAGGATACCAAACAGAACATAATTCTCTTACAGAGCTTTAGAAAAGGAAGCAGAAACTGTATTAGTATATTCATGAAATTCTGTATCCTTCGCCAAAATCAAACCAGAAACGAGTTATTTACCAAGTACCTGCGGGATTTTCAGTCACAAACTCAGGTAAAATTCTGCGGATCTCTAGTCTTCAAGATGGAGGAATTCAACAATTAATATACATCAATCTAGTACCCGCAGGGCATCAGATAGTATTTGTCTAAGGTTGTCTTCTCCCTTTAATCGCAAAAGGACTCGGTCATAACATAAATAAAATAGGTAATTCAGTTGTTACGTCACATGATGGATAATTGTTACGCCATATGAACAATTACCATCAGTCAAGTTGGTAAGATGTTTAAATTTACATCAAACACTTAATAATTAGGGAAGGAATACCTCATCTGCGTCAAAGAGATTTCCAAGGTTTAGTCCCTTCGACATAGCAATCAAGTCAAAAGCATTCATTGTTGCTGGCTGTTCTTCTTTTTTCTCGGTCACATGATGTTCCTGTAAGAAAGGCAGCAACATAACTCAGCACCAGCCAGTAATAAGTTTGCACTAATGAAGTATATAGCTCAAAATACTAGAAATAAGCAAAAACTTACTTCTGAGTCCTGGAAAACAGCATCTACGTCATCCAAGCTGGTGTCATCCTCGTCATCAAACACAGGAGTCTTATAACCGATTTTGAACCACTCGTCGTCCAAAATTTCTGGGATTGTGATGCGCTGACAAATATATAAAAAAGAAAAATTCAAGACAGTACTCATTTGCATAGATTATATAAAATGAAAAGAAATAATGCATGAACCATTAAACATTCAGGTAAACCACGAAATCAACCTAAATCATAAGGTTCCAGCATTTTTCTTTTTTCTTTTTCCTTATTATATTGCTTTTATTTTTAGGAGAACATAGAGTAGACATCAAAGGGTAGCCCTGGATTTCACATGCAAGATAGTAGATAAGAACTTAAGAAGAGAGGCACAAAAGACACAGGATCAACAAGAACCTAATGTCAAGGTGGGGGTAAAGAATTAATATTAACAAAGGTACATGCGACACGAGGCTCTGACAGGGCACATGTACTCAATTTGGTAGCTCATATCACTGAAATACCATACAAGAATCTTCCTATGCTAGAGCACTTCACATAATGAAAATGAAACCAAACAGCACATATAGAAGGGAGTTGGCTACTTTTAGCAATTATTCACAATTGATCTCCAACATTCTTATGTCTGCGCCAAAGTCCCTGTGAGTTTTTTGCCGCAATTGTTTGTCAAAATACCAGTGACCCATTTGAAGTCTCCTAGGTCGCTGACTTTACTAAGGTAACACTAGAGTACTATTTATAGTAACTAAAAAGTTTATTGAATTCAAAACGGGAACTAATATCCACAATTAGGGCCTGTGCGTCACCAACTAGTTAAATCAGTAATATGAGACTAATGTTTTAGAATTTGGGAAAACCAAACAGCATAATCTATTTGAAAAATCCCTTGGCAATTGGGAAGGGCATGAGTGCATGACATGTCATCACCCCTTTTTACGCTTAAATTTTTCTTACTTTAGTTGTATAAAAACATCAATTCGTTATTAAAAATAATAAGGAACATCAATCCAGAAAAATAATCAACAGCGCTAGCAACCAACTCAAGTCCATATATTCACGAGTAATATGAAGTGGTGATGGTAACAGTGATCAGGTATGAGTTTCCATTAAAAACAGAGTGAATACACGAAGGGCTTTTTTCTCAATCTGTCTACCTGTAGAAAGCTAAGATTTTCCTGGAAACCATCAAGCATAAAGTACCTAGAAAGAGTAGCATTACAATACAATAAGGAAGAACTTTAAGAAATAAGAAATAAGTTGATTAATCTCAATCAAAACACCCGAAAAAAAAATCAATAAGTCTATAGAAATGATTAGAATATACAAAAGTTGAACGGATAAAGTACTTACTACGATAGGATTGGGATCCAAGATTCGTGTAATTAGTTTCTTTGCACTGAAGGACATCCAAGGGGGGCAGGTAAATTCAGCAGCTGAGATCTGCATGTTGAAAAAGTATCTCTAGTGAGTAGACATACCAACAAGACTATCAGATGATAAACAAGAAAAAATAAAACTTGCTCACTTTTTTATATAGGTTCATAAGATTAGAATCATCGAAAGGCAAGTAACCTGCCAGCAATACAAATAGAATGACGCCGCACGACCACAAGTCTGCCGTAGCCCCATCATACCCTCTGTCATTAAGGACCTATATGCATATTAAAAGACTGGAATTAGTCAATTACAAGTAAGGGTAATTACAAGTCTGCAAGCAGCAGCAAGCTGACATAGTATATAGGTTACCTCTGGAGCAACATAATTTGGAGTTCCACAAGTGGTATGAAGAAGGCCATCATCCTGCCGGACAAAGGGTTTTAGGTTAATAATGTAGCCTTTTAAACTCTCAAGATTAACTATTGTGACTGAGACACATGTCACACCTGTTTTGTTGATCAAAGGTTGCAAGAAGAACAATACAACTAAAAATAATAAAAGTTCACACAAGATATAACGTGGTTCACTAGCAATTTACTAAGTAATACACCAAACAGACAAGGAAAACGATTTCACTATAGTGGAGATAATAGTCATATAGAATGTAAAAGAGAGAACACACGTTCTTGTGCTACAAGAACCCAGAAGCAAGCTAACGAGCATGAACAAAAGAACCCAAATAGAGTAAAGTGATTTTCTCTCTATTTAATAGTTTCCTTACGGAGTTTAGGAGAAATTAAGTGTATTTATAACATCTTGGCAAGTCACACGCTGACCCAAACAAGACATAATAGAATTAGGAAACTAATCCTGCATAAAGACGGGATAAACCAAACATGTGTTCACTTCTACGAGTCCTGGAGATTTCCCACTAGTCGTAGGAATCCACTAGTCGCGGACCAACAAATCTCCGATCTTCTCCCACGAAATGTGGCGACCAGAATGTCGATCTTCAAAGCATCTTTCCACCACTGACATCTCTCAATTTAAAGATGTGTGATTACTTCATGCAGATGATGCATCGTTATGTATGGACACATGTTTCACATAAAAGCAGGAGGCAGGATGAGCTCCAGCAGGAACTAAGATGATACAGGCATGACCAGGAGTTCATTCTTGACACAGTTCGAATGACTGAGTAAGTTTCTGTCTTGAACTTTTACATGGACTAAGTAAAAGAGGAAATAGGAGTAGCTTCACCATATGGGGTTCAACGTCCACACTGGCTTCGTTGATCGCGAAAGCAATGAAGTGTATTGTTGGATATCTTAGGTAACTAGGTAGATCTTTACTTGTTGAACACGAGTGCAACCCGAGTTGGAACTAAATGCTAAGGATGTGCCTGATCAAAATCAGCCGAAGTGCCACACGGAACAACAGATTGGCACGAGTAAACAGAAACGCCTAAATTGATTGCTTTGTATGAAGCTTAATGCTTAGCAAAGAGCTTGAGATTCGCCGTAAAAGTCCTGGAACCTGCAACGTCACTACAGGTGTTGAACATATTAAAACCATTGTTCCTCAAGATGCTCTCTTGCCGAAGGCAGTGCTTCCCAAACTACATCACAAGGAGCATATAAAACAATGTTTTGTTGAATGCCTTTATGCTTATGAATTATTTGAAAAGGTTTTACTTGGCTTGATGATCTTCATTTTGTACATTATATAGTTTGAAGATGAGCTCTAACTCTCTTTTTTGTTACATCTTAACGTCGTATATGTAATTAGATAATAAGAAAGTACCGGAACTAGAATTATTCTGCTTGCTCCCTCCCTCCTTGGCAGTGTCGGCATCCATAGCACAGTGATTTTAGACATTTAGAGCTCATCCTTCACTAAGACAACCAAATCTAACCTAAAAAAGAGATTTGCCTGAATACATAAGTGGGTGAAGCCCATATCTAAGTCTAATGGGAGTTACGTAGTTTGGGTTTTTTGCTGAGAGGTGAACTATGAAAGTCGATTAAGGAGCCTCGGCCGGATATAAGGTTGAGCTCAAAAAGGTGGTTGAAGAGGGGCATAGTCACGACTGACAATCAGGAATCTTCTGCGTTTGCTTGAGGGGGGGTGGGGGGGGGCATGAGGCTAATGTAGGTTTCAGGAAATTACTCTTAGAAATGAAGAAACAAGCACAAAAACAAAAAACTTTAGTTAGGAAAAGAGAGTAATTAAATTTGAGAGCAAAGATGAGTGCATTTCAGTTTCCAAATGAGATTACAACTTTTTGAAACTAGAATAACAGAAAATAAATCAAAATACACTCTACAGTTCAATGTACTCTTAACTTATCAGAGACCTCCTCCCCCCCCCCAAAAAAAAAAAATCACTTATCCTCAAGTGTCAGGAAAACTGCTGACTAAAACAATGTTAGCGAGACCTAATAGTTGTGGCAAACTCCCAATTTCTTCACTGATACGAAACCCCTGGCACTTGAAGAGATACTGAACCTCTGCAATACTGTGATGTTTGACTGAATCACAGTTGCTTCTGACTGGCCCTGTAGCCAAGTGGGAGTATGAGAAACAGAAGGCAGAACACCCCTTGATGGCTTGTAAGCAACCGTCCCAATAACCTTCACCGTCTGAAACAAACCAGAGTAGTTCTTTTCTAACTTCTGATTTCCTACCTTCTGTACAGACCCCTGCTCATGGGGTTGAAGTATTAGCCACACCCAATAACCATTTTAATATGATATATCTGTTTAGCCTCTATCAGCTAACAGCTGCATCTTGTGATAACCTTTCTGCAAATGTTGTTTCAAATAATTGATCATATTCTCCTTTCTCTGTTGCAATGGATCCTGGACCCGATCTGGCAGATGCTTTTTTAATAATTTGGCCCTAAATATTTCAACCTGACGGTTTAACACAGACCTGAATCTGGAGTTTGAGAGGTAGTGGATCCCATCTGTGCTTCTCTGAAGTGATCTATCCTTAGCTAAGCCACCACTACTCTCCCAAGAAGATAAGATGCATTGGTGGTGATTGATTATAAAACTAGTGGCAGAATAATACGTAAGTTTTAAAACCATTCTGTGAAAGGAAGGCATATAGACCAGTCCTATGGATATTCCCCTGTCATGCACCTCAAATAAGCTTCAATGCACCTATTGACCACCCTAGTATGTCAACCAGTTTGTGGGTGAGGCCGAAGATAATAATAGCTCAGTTCCCTGAATCTAAAATAATTCCTGCCAGAACTGATTGATGAGGATGGTCCATATTGCTCACTATACTTTGAGGACAGCAATGAAGTTTATAAACATAATCCAAGTAAGCCTGAATAACCTCCTCTGCTGTGAAAGGACGAGACAGAGGAATGAACTCATGAAGTGAGCATACTTGCACAGTCTTCTACAATTCAAACTCTAAATTCAAAATAGTTCCTAAATTTTGGGTTATGAAAACTTGGGCCAATTACAACTGGTCCTTAAGTACTCTTAACACTATGTTAAAATATCCTATTAAATAAGGAGAAACCCTATCTAGCAATGAAATTCTAAAACTACGAAAGTCATAACATTTCTAACTTCGAAACATAAGCCTTTGCAAGGACTTTGAATGGCCACAGGGTAGCCTATGACCTCAGTCATTGTAGGATTTTATATTTATGAATCAAAATGATTACCTGAACCTCCTGAGAGATTGCGCTCAATCCAAAGTCCGAAACTTTTAGGTTCCCACCAGCATCTAACAACAGATTTTCAGGCTGTGAAAAGAGACATGAATATGCAAATAAATTAGAGAAATGTAATGATATATAAGGCAATCAAATTGATAAGTAACTATGATATATACCTTGAGATCTCTATGATAAACACCCCTGCTATGACAATAATCAACAGCATTTATAAGCTGCTGAAAATATTTCCTGGCTTCATCTTCCTTCATTCGCCCATGGTGAACCTTAGATTGAGAGAAGAAACTAAAGTTAATCATTAGCTACAAATCAAGCAGACGCAGAAAAACAAATCCAGCTACAACAAATGCTCCAAGTAAAAAGAATTATTTCATTTGAGAATTAAGATTGAGGCATAATCATGAGAGTGAACTTCACATACTAGTTACAAAATATGACCAGCACAGTTATAGAAACTTACAATCTTGTCAAAAAGCTCTCCTCCTGTCACATATTCCAAAACAATGTATATCTTTGTCTTGCTCCCCATAACCTAGAGAGTGAATATGTCAATAATGCAGCAATGTCTGAAGAAAGAAATTGCCAGATAGCACTAAACTATTGGAGTATCCCAAAATCACACAAAGAGATTGGAAAAACCATAGAGCTAGTTGCAAGTCACTGGTCACAATACAAACGTCTCTTTTTCTCTGTTCTTACACCTGTTAAAATTAATTAACCACATCTGTAGCAAGTTGTCTTACTTTTAAACTTATCTCAGTTACCTTTTTCAAGGATATTTGCCACCTTTTAAGGAAGAAACAACTCGAGTATATGCATGACATAAAGGCCTGTATCGATCAACCTGCATCGCTTGGCAAGCCTATGGATCAGGAGGACATTGTTGATCATATGATTGATCAACTCCATGACACAGATACTTGTTGTCTCAGCCATCCTTGGTCATGATACACCGATCTCTTTTGAAGAGCTTCATGAGAAGATTATTAACTGAGAATTGGCTATCAAACGAACCAAACACAACCAAGAATCCTTCCTTGCCACTGTGAACTACACCTTCACCAAGAATCTTAAACATACCAACATACACGCATCACCGCACCCCCCAACCTGGTCTCTTACCCACGCCATCTCCAAACAAGGCCTGAAACCAGCGCCAAGTTTGCCCATTCCAGAGTCGTCGTCAGTGGTGTAGTACTCAAGGGCACTACGTCTCACAATGTCCTTCATTTCGTAACCAATTCCCCAACATCCTACCTCCTGGCTTCCGCAACAATGATAACAAACCAATTGTGAAGAACTACAAATCTTCCTCTCCAAATCAAGCCTTCAGTTCTAGCGCATACGTCGCAGCCAACTCTTCTGATGCGCCTACTCCTGGTTTGCTCCTTGATAGTGGGCCGACAAACCACATCACCCAAGACCTTGATACCTTAGCCTTGCACTCACCTTATAAAGGAAAGGATTAGTTACTTGTAGGGGATTGCTCGGCCCTCACAGGTTCAACTTCTTTAATCAATACTCACACTAATTTACATTTTCGAAATGTTCTCCATATCTCTTCTGTATCTCACAATATTATCTCTGTTAATAAACTTTGTCGTGATAATAATGTCTCTATCACATTCTAACCCTCTTCTTTTTGTGTGAAGGACCTTCGAACGGGAGCACCTCTAGTCCAAGGCGCCCCAGCTAGATCTGGCATGTATAAATGGCAACCACATGTTCCTGTCATTCATCACACCTCAAGCTCTTCCGCTTATATTGATTGACATCATCGTTTAGGACCCCCCTCTCCTTCTATTCTTAGGCATTTGAATTCGCACTTTCTTTTTTCAATTCCAGCTACATCACATTCTCTAATCTCTGTGTAATGCTTGCGCATGTAATAAAAGTCACAAGTTGCCCTTTTATGAAAATTATATTACTTCTCAAGGTCCCTTATATGTGATGTACAGTGATGTATGGATATCTACCATCTCTTCTTCTGACAACTACTAATATTCTGTTATAATTTTTTATCATTTCTCCAAGTATATTTGGAAATATCCCCTAAAAAAAAACTCGGATGTTACCATGGTTTTAAAAACATTCAAGGCCAAAGTTAAAAAATCTTTAACGATCCATCAATACATTCTTTAGTGACAATGGCGGTGAGTTTGTTGCTCTTGATCCATTCCTCTCCTTGGAGGGTATCACACACCTTACTTGGCTATGCCGAAAGACGACATAGTCATGTCGTTGAAACGGGTTTGTCCCCTCTTTTCTCATGCCTCAATTCCAATAAATTTATTGACTCTTGCTATTCATATGGCTGTTCATCTCATCTATAGGTTGCCCACGCCAACTCTTCAATACTCTTCCCCCAATCCTCGCCTATGTAGTTCTCATCCCAACCACGCAAAACTTCGTGCTACTGGTTGCTTGTGCTACCCGTGGCTGTGTCCCTACTCATCCCACAAATTGTCACCTAAGTCTTGGCCTACTCCTATGGTAAGTTGGTAACTCATCTATCCCTTTCTCTCCATACTGGTTCACCATTACCATCCCCAACTGAATACTGCGCAATAGTAGGTGGCCTTTAATATTTATCCCTCACCAAGCCGGATGTAGCCTTTACAGTTAACAAGCTATCCCAATTCATGCACAAACCCATGTCAGCCATTGGACAGCCTTAAAGCATATGGGGTTATTACTTAGACGAGAATCACCACTTAGACTCCATGCTTTTATAGATGAAGATTGGGCAGGTGATTCTGACGACTACACATCCACTACTGGCTACATTGTCTATTTAGGGCGAATCCTTATATTCTTGGGAGTTCAAGGAAACAACGAACCCTCGCTTGCTCAGCCACTGAGGCTGAGTACCGAGGGGTAGCTGCTACAACGGCTCAAGTCTTATTGTTACTTAACTTGATGAGTGCGGATGGCATTCCCTTTATCTACAATGAAACATTTGGCCCTAAATTATCATTTTGTTTGCGAAAATGTAGAACGCGGGAAGCTACGTGCGTCACATACATTGGGTCATGATCAACTTGCAGATGCACTAACCAAGCCATTACCTCGTTTTCGCATGCACACTACTGGTTGTCATCTTGCAAGGGTGTGTAGGAGATATGGACACTACTACCTAGTCTCACGCATAAACTTACTCTCCAAGATATTGTTGCTGTACAAAGGATATCAGTGTATATTTATTCTTCCTTTATCTAAGGATTATACTAGATACTCTCCTAGACTTTAGCATCAGTTACCCACTGATTAGTTCATATTGTTAGCTACTGTATTTATATATGTATGGTTCATTATTAATGGAAATACAAGCTTGATTACAACTTCACAGGACTACTAGAATAGCTAATCCTTATAAACTACGATTTCTCAAACTATCCGAATCCTGTACATCAATAGATTTCAGCATTTCCGCATTACTCATGTCGATGCTTCCACATGTGCAACATATATAGAAAACCACATATACGGAATACCTCTACAGGGGAAATGGACATACTGGAACCTAGTTAAGGGAGAGGATTGGCGCCTATAACAATATGACCATCACCCGTACCTTTACTTGATATGCACTTTAATCCGTACGACATTCATTTAAGGTAAGGATAATAATTAATTTTTCGTAAGGTTCCTAGTCTGGAGAATGTCCATTTTGAGCAAAGAGTATTCCTCCCAAAAAACAAATGGCATATATCAACACACACACGCAAAAACTCAAACTGTAGACATGAAAACACAGAAGGGCAGAGCCAGAAAGAAACCTCATACAAGCGAACAACATTTGGATGCTTGATTCGCTTCATTGTCGCTATTTCCCGCCTTATCTGCAGCATAAAATAGTACTGTATGTAATAACCAATGCAAGTGTTTACACAGTAAGACAGCAAGTTTCCATCTTTTGGCGTATGATGAATAAACCAAATTAGGGCATTACACAGTCCTTGTTCCATATTTTGTCATGAAGTAGCAGTCATTCTTCTAACGAAATCATCACAATAAGGCTCCATAAATCTGAACTCCCCCTTTACCCTGGGTAACAAGGAGCTTCCACAGAGGCATTAAGGTATGTCGATGTTGACACAATTAAGCAGTATAGGTTATGAGAGGAAGGGGAGAGATATTTAAAGATGTCAAATATATTCCAGCAGTTTCAATAATTGAGCAAACTGAAATACAGGATAAGAAAGCTCCTTACGGACGACTAGGAAAGAAAAGCCTAGATAGGTGCAATGTATGTTACAACATCAAACTAAGGAACAGAGATAATAAAAAAATGAGAAGTACCAGATACACAAACAGAAGCAGAACAGATACATAAGGTAAAAGAGTAGGGAAACGGAAAAAATGACAAAACAACTAAGACCTGCTCAGCCATCTTGTTCTTAAGAACTTTCTCTTTGTCAAGGACTTTCATAGCCACAGGATCTCCAGTTTTGGAATTTCTCGCGAACTTCACTTTCGCAAATGTCCCTTCCCCAATTGTCCTTCCTAATTCGTATTTCCCAACAACACGCTTAACTTTGGCTGTGTTCATAATTCAGTTTCAGGTGGACTTCCGTTAAAGATCAACTTCTGCAGAACATACCAACAATGACAAGGGTGAGTGCCATAATCAAAAAACAAACAGACACGAAAAAACATTCGACATGCAAAAACAACATTAGAACATAAGAGACAAAACTCGCACCACTTTTAGGGCCTTTGTTCGGCGGAGTGCATCCGACCTAAGATTACCAACAACAGACTTGTAACTATAGGATTTTTTTCTCCTGTGTCCTAACTACTAGTTGCACTTCGACTTTTCCCCAAAAACAGTAATACTAACAGAACACAGGCATGTAAAAAGTATATTAAAAACGAGGGGTAAACCTGATTTAAGAGAAGGATCCCACACAACCATTCTGAAGTTATAAATGGGAAGGGGAAACTTTGACAGAAATCAACTCAATTTCGTTCCTAAATTGAGGGAAACCGTACACAATAATCTAGATACATGTACATGATGATACCCTATGAAGATACTTATTGAATATGCTCCCTACCAAAGGATTATAGAACCACATGGTCCTTATCAAATATTCGCAATACTATCAGTATGCTGAAAACAACACAAGATGATATTCCTCAAATAACCCCTTAATCCTTATCATTTCCTACAATTGTACCGTTGTTGTGACCCCTCAATCCCAACAACTCTTTCTTTTAAGAAAAATCTGTTCAATTCAGTTTCTTTACCACTTAGCACTATAACACAACTTTCTATAATATGCTAGAACAGCCTACTAAAGATTCTTATAAATTACTATTACAATATAATCATAGTCAAAACTACTCAATTGCAAGACCACCACAACTTTCAATTACAAGTTAGGACCTCCTTTTTATGACCCACATTCAGCACCTAACACATACCCCAAATCAAATATAGGACTAAAATATCGAATGACCATGTCTTCATGTTAGAAACCAAGATATTTATGTCAATTGCATGGTATAACTCATACGATATTCCCTCGCATCAAGACATTAACAGATGGTTATAATATCTCATTTACCCTTAAAAATCATTCTAATGCTAAACAAGGAAAAAATCGTGTTGTGAGTAGTGGGTCTTGTACGAGGTTACCTCACTCTGAGACGCTCTCAAAAGATACATCTTTATTTTTCAAAAGTAATGATGCACATTTTGAAGCAATGTTACTTTTGAAATATGAAGATCTTACTTCTGAAAGCGTCTCACCGTGAGGTAACCTCAATTGCAGGTGAGGATAAGGGGGAGCTCATTTAGTAGGAGCTCCACCTTCCCCTGGTGAGAATAATGTCTCTTTCTCTAGCAGCTGTGTTTCGAACTAACAGTGCCAGTTGATCTTCTACACGCCAACCTACTCTGTCTTGCTCTAAGCCGAGGCCGAATATCAAGGTATTGCTGATGCAGTTGCTAAAACTAGTTGGTTGCGAAGTTTACTCCATTAGTTGCACTTGCATGTTCCTCTACGACGCACCACCCTTGCATAACATAGCATAAATGACCCACTAACATAAATCATCACATATACTTGTCAATTGTCAATGGGATATCATACTTTCAGACACAATATAGCATAAATGACCCACTAACACCCTACAGCATAATTATGAGAACAAACAAATCAAAGTTGTCTTTTATCAACAGCAGCTACAAAGGGAGTACAATGATTAGTGAGCGAGACAGGATTCGAACTTGTGACCTATAATTCACAGTACCTCAGTCTTTACCACTACGCCAAGACTTCACTGGTAGTACATTAGATCAATAAGCACATGCTGAAACTGAAACATAGCAAATAAAGAAGAAAAGCAATGATCAACTAGTAACTAAGTAAATAAGTAAATAAGTTATGCTTGACACTTACAGAAAGCAGATAAGAATTACAGTAGCACGCAAGAGTGGTAGGATGACAAGTTTAAAGAAGAATTGGCTTTTGGAAGAGAGATTGGGTCACACTCTGTAGGCACAGTACAAGAGAGAAAGTGAAAGCAGTGGAAAAACAGAGTAAAATATGTAGAACAGGATATGAAAAAAGGACGTACTACCTGATTGATAGTATTATTAGAAAAAAATGGCAAAGTTGGGTTTTGCATGAGTTTTGGTGTTATTCGTAAAAAAGAAATGGGAAAATTGGAGACGAAACTGAGAGGTATGGAATGGTGTGGGGGATGCTGGCGAAGTTGACAAGAGGGGAAAAAGAGGAGAGGGAGAAAATGAGAAATGGAGAATGCCGTATTTACGTGGGGCCATGTGTTGGTTTGGGCGTTTCTTGTTTGGTTGTGGTGGCGCGAGTATAGCGACAATTTGATTTTTATACTTTTATCAAGACGTAACGCTGTAACACACAGACAAAGGAGACAAAACGAAATAAACAACGGCATTAGTGATTACTGATCAGTGGTTCAAATATGTACACCTTCAAATCAACCCAAAACATTTGAGATTGTTATTTGAGAATTAAAATACAATGCACACCTTAAAATCAACTTTAACCAATAAACATCCTTAGTTGGTAGGCTTGTTTATCGGGAGAGGACCCTTAAAAAGCATGTGATTCATCTTATACAAAATTGGGTCGATTCTCTTTTTTAGGACCAAAAAAAAAATTGAGTCGATTAGGCTTGTTTTCTAATGAATCGGGTCTTTTTTTTTTTTTTTTTGGATATGAGGATTCGAACCTAGGATAACCTCCAAGCAGTTTAAACTCCTAACTATTGGGTCAACCTTACTCTTCATGAATTTTTAAAGACTTGGGTCATTTTCGAGTCATATATATTTTACTTTAATTTTTTTCACTTTTTCTGATTTCTAAAGGTCTAGTACATGTGAGGGTCGACCTGGTTTGTTGCGGCCCTTGACTGCTCTTTCTCATAATAATTTGATGCTAAACTTGATCCGGCTCGACTCTTTCCGCCCAAACCATTGAAAAGATCTAGTAATTGGTATAAATTTAAAGAAACATATATGTTAGAAATATAAAAAACAATGGCCAATTATTTAGTAGTTGGCACCAAAAGTTATTTATTTGAGCCATCAATTTTAAGTGAGATAAAATTTTGATTGTCCACCAAATCAACTGCCATAACCTTTTTTATATTTTCTTTTTTAATTAAATTTGAGCCATCAATTTCAAGTGAGATAAAAATCTTGACTATCCACCAAATCAATTGTCATGACCTTTTTTATATTATCTTTTGTAATTAAATTTGGAATAAAAGTATTAAATTTGTATGAATTTAGAACTATGACTTTTAGTGCCTACAAAAAATTGGTTGGTAGTGAAGAAACACTTGGTAGAAATGTTGTCTTTTAATGGAGAAATTGACCTTAAATTTCAATGTACAATTGCTTTCACCCTTTTTAAAATAAAAAAATATATATAGCTTTTACTACTTAAAATTTGGCTGACTTGGTATAATCCTTATGATATATAATTGAAGGTTAACTATTCTATTGTGAGAATTGTCTAGATCTACTCTATTATAAGAATTATGTTCGTTGTATATGTGTCGTATGGTTATTTTATGAATTAATAATCTTTTTTCCCGTAAAATGACCTACACTAAAAATATGACATACACTAGAAATATGGTGCTGTAATTTTTTAGGTTGGTGTGAGTGGTAAGGGCTCTTATCCTTAAACAAGTGGTTAGAGGATCGAATCATGACTCTTGCGAATGGAGCAACTAAGCTTGGTAGGGGCTATCCATTGCACGTGCATAGGCAGTTTCAGATGAAATAAATATATTGTTGCGATAAATTTATAAAAATCATCTCTAGCTCAGCTGGTCTTTTTACTCAATTGAAGGCTTTGCTTGATTTACATGTCCTGGGTATCTCCTCGTGGATATTTTGTTTCTTTTTTTAATATTGACTTCGAATCTTCCTTTTTTTTTTAGATTTTATATACTAATATTAGCCTTTAGAGAAGAAAAAAAATCCTAGTTTGAACCTCAAATAAATAATTTTTTCTTTGAGTTATGATAACTTTGATTTTTTTTTCCCACAAGTTTCTTGTTTTCTATTTTAGATTTTATATACTAATAGCAACTCCTTGAGAAGAAAAAAGAATTGTCCTTGTATGAAAGTGTGCATACCCTATTGAATAATGCTGGACCCGCCACTGCCATTGCCTTTAGGCTCCCGAAATATGTTATCTTTACTACCGACTAGGTAAAAAGCCCATGCGATGCACAGGTTCATGTAAGAACTCAGTTTTTATGCTA
>CAAKMY010090117.1:0-24118 GCA_901111285.1 Corrigiola litoralis | reverse complement strand
TACAGGCTGCAAAGTTAACCATGACTCTGTATGACCATAAACAAGGAGCTATATTAAACAATGGTACTCAACTAGAATCTGATAATTAACGAAATGCTTAAAATTTAGGTTCTAATTCAATGTAGAAAGCTATAACATATGTCAAGGGCAAAGACAAACATTAACAGGATAAAGTTCTTCACTGATTATACAAATTTAGAGAGACAATGGAAAAGATTTATTCTTGAATCCCCACCTACAGCCCTACAGGTGCACACATTGACCAATTCACAGTAACAACTAACAAGTGAAGAGCAACAAAAAGATTTTTTTTTTTTGAATGGAGATGCTCAGTTTCAGAATAAAAACATATATATTCTGACAAACTAAGTGGAATGAGGCTAGATGAATGAACAGTTTCTTGAGCATAAATGAATAGATACCAGAATTCAAATTACGGTCAGTCCCCATGGCTACAGTGACTCTTATTCCAGGTCCAAGTACTTGATCAACAACAACATTCTGCAGCAAGAGTAGTAAATCATCATAAAAGCATACTAAGTCACACTGCTAGTCTATTCAGAACTTTCTACCCATTTTAAGACATGTCAATAAGAAGGTTCATTAAAGATCATTTGAATACCATATCTTTTTCAACCACGTCCAACACTGTTTGAAATGGATGTCAACCTTTCAGGTGGATGAAGGGTCTTTGAATCCAGACCTAGCTAGGGTACAGACTAAGAAAACAAACATTTTCCAGAAGTGAAGCAGGGAAAAGTACAGCGTATGCCCCCCCCCCCCCCCGGTTCCCTAGTATATAAGCTAAGGTCTTTTAATTGTGTCAAAAAAAGCACCATAATTGTATAACCTAGAAAAGATATAATGGGATGTTACTTACTCCAAACTACCACATGAATAATTGATTAGTTATATTTTTTTTGAATAATTGATTAATTTGATTTCATGTCTCTACATATAGAATGTAACTTACTTTAAAACTGGCAATTCTCTCTACACTGTAGTTTTATTTTCAGACCATGCTAAATTGTCATTTCCACCGTCAGCCACATGTCCATCTAAAATGGAGATTGGATGGTGGAATAAAAATGAGGTGCCTAGTCCAAGAGGTGATTCAGATACATTAAAACACATTGCATATAATAGTACAGATAGACTTCTGTTTCCCGTCTGTTCTTCAGCAGCCAAAATCAAGCCCTTTTCTAGAGGAAGTAACTAAAGTGTAAATCTCATCCACTTGACATCCAATCATAAAATGGTTCTCTCACCTGTGCTATTTTGTCAGTAAATATAGTATATTTTAGACTAGGTTAGGTTTTTCAAATCGAGATGCCATCTCATGAGTTTCAAACATTATTAATATTCTCACTGCACTTGCAGCAATAATGTGAATCACATGTGAATCCATTGCTGATAAAATGAAGACATAACTGATCTAAATAAATAGCAATGAAACGAAGGCAGCAATAATTTGCTCACGGATGAAGACCATTAATTTAGCACAAATGCCAACAGGAGTGATATGTCACAAGGGAAAGCCTAGGTTCCTATGTGTTTATACTGTCATAACCTGGTTGGCCAAAACGCAAATTATAACCACTCAGCTTCAATCCCTTGCCAATGTTTGGTCCATACTGGTTTACAGTATGCCAATCTGGGTGACTAAGGTGGTTTATATGACTACCCCAGGGTTGACAATCAATTTTCAGTTAATTAATCGAAGTTTTCATTGATATATCCGATAATCTCTTGCTTAAATGCCAGTTAAAATTATTCATGAGTCAAGTGGCAAGGAAATATTGATAAACTACCTTCATAATTCATACAGACCAGCTGACTCATCCAAACCCACCTATTACAATTTCAAAGGTTTTGAAACTAAAGGTGCTAATAATATGTGTTCTTGTAAGTGTTGTAATCATTTTCTTGACATGACTACAAAATCTTTTGGACATCATAAGTTGGCAAGATAACGGTTAGGACTCTTTACAATCTACTTCCTCCATTTCACTATAAACTTCATACTTGATTTATGGGCACTATTTATGAGTAAAGACAAATTTCATAATTCTTTCTAACATATAAGATAAAATATAATCATATGGGATCTTGTTTGATTTCTCTTAATGAGTAGATTAAAAAATGTCAATCTTTTATCATTTTTACTAATATATAATTAAAGATATTTAGCATATAAAATGTGCATTTACAAAAGTGCAAAAAGCAAGTATGAAGTTTATAGTGGAATGGATGAAGTAAGGATGCATACAGAAAAACCATTTTCTAATGGCTATGAAGTCTTTTTATCAGTAGGTGGGAGCAGGACATAGGGAATTGTGTTCCTTATCTATTGTCATCTCCAAGGAAATATGACCATATAGGCATCATTCGAGCAATAACATGTATAAATAAGATACAGTAAAGTCCGCTTAATATTGGGTTTCAAGTGGATAAATGTAACCGATGAAAGCACAAAAAGAAACCTATGAAGCTTGAAGCAAACTATAATCTGCACATTCAACACGGATAGAGAACCATTTCACTATATTAAGTAGACACCACTTTAGCCTGTCAAATGAAAGACAGCCGCAGCAGGACTACAGTAGTGACACCAAAGAAAAGAAATGTGTAGATAAATATCTACCACAAATATCCGCTTTTCTTTAACAGCTATAGAACAGATAGACAGATAGTGTACCTTGCTAAGGCCCACATCTACAGAGGTACCAACAGAGTTTGGAGCCTTTTCTCCAAGAGTTACACCTAAATTAGGAAGACATGAAAGAGAATCAAGATCAGGACAAATATGGAAAAATTGAAACTTTCAAAGATCAAAAACTCTTTATCACTTTAAAGCTACAATCACGCTTGAACTGGCAGCTGACTCATCTCGAAATGTAGTACTACTAGATTACTGTCAAACTTTAATATGGAGCAGGTAAGTAAAGTTAAGAAATGTTAACTATAGACTACGTCAATGAATCCACTGCCAAGCAACTACATTTATTTTTCTTCACCCATTTGGTTACGACTTATACTGACCTCAGTTACATCATATTGCTGATAGATATATGGAACTAAGAACCTGTTTTCCCGCCACATTCTACACAACATAATCATCTATGAACTACCTCCTAAATGAAGTAGAATTTGCCTTTTACACCATTCAGTCTAGGTCATTCCTTCGTTGCCAACAATCCATTTCTTAATACTGTAGTTTCCGAACCCATGTTAACAAAATTTCTGACGCAAGGCATGACAACTGAAACTACAAGGGCATTTTTCTAGATAAACTACTAATGACATCATAAACTTATTCATCCATGATTCATTTTATTCTAGAACAGGTGATGGAGTATAAAAGCGAAAAGCACACAACAAGCAAAACAATAATACAATAAGAGGCATCTAAAACAAGAATAAGCAACAATATCAGACACAACAACCCCTAAATAGCTTTAAATCCCTACCTTCTCGATATGGAGCCCATTCATACTTGCGAAGATGGTGAGGTGCATCAAGTGGAGGTAACAAACCCTAAATAAAACAACAATCAAAAACATCCATACCATTCACCAATTATACCCAAACAAACAAAAAACAACATACACTATTCAAACTCAATAAACCAAACAGCAAAAATTCTCACCACAAATCTCAAGCTATAATGTCTAGGAAACATCGCCTTTCTCAAATACTGTGGTGTCTCAAGGTATCGCAAAATTCTTATGAAAAATGCCGCATTGCTCTCATTCTCATCTGAACTTGAAACGGTCAGAGGATCCTCCATCGAACTCCCATTGTTGTCAAATACCACAACCTATTTATCCATCCGAAACCTTATCAATGAAAACTTCCACCTTATTTTATCAGAATAGTTCTGATAAACAATCAAATCCGTACCTCATCAATTCTATATATTGTCACTGCTCGCGCAATCTGCCCTGCCAGCTGAAATCCCACCCAAATAACCAAAAAGAAAAAGAAACAATCACATAAGAATAAGTATAAGAGCATCCTATAAATCACCAGATTCTCACATTTCCTAATAAAACATATGTCAATACTAGTATACTACCTTCATTCATAAAAGTAAGATGTCGTTAATCAATACTAAAATATAATATCCCAAACTAATGCTCAAACTCAAAGTTGAACAAATTTGACTTTGTAAGTCGATTGCGGCCAATCTTTTTGCGGAAAGTCTTAGCAGAGACGAAGCCATGCTGGCCCAAATGCCCGACAAAGGGATATATCATATATATCTCTGATTTAACTTGAGCTTACAGGAAGCTTGGGTTGATTTAGCTTGCGGGGAACTCGTCTCTTCCAAAACATTGTAATTAAAACTTCGTGATCTTTTTGGAGGGCGCAAGGAATTAGTACTCCCTCCATCTCTACCAATTATTTACACTTCATATTTCCCCTCACATATTTTGAAAAGTGTAAAGAATTGGTAAAAACGGAGAGAATATTTACTAATTTTCTACGGAGTAACACTTGGATAAGACGGTCATATGGTACGACATTTGAAAAGCTCACCCTGAAATATTAAGTCATAAACTCCTTATCATATTTTGCCAAGCACAAAGTATAAAAGAAGACCGTGTGCTTTTATTAGAAAAGTAGACCAACTCTTTACTAAGTAAATTTTCTTAAGTTTAGTTATAGATTTATAAGCCTTTTTTGGGCCAGCTTGGCTTGGTCTACTTTTATAATAAAAGTAGACGGTCTCTCCCAAAACTAACCGTTTTCCGAGAACATGTACACACATTTCTAAAGGAGAGAGTTACCCGCGTGGCGAGTTCGAGGGACTGAGCGTTGCCGATGATGGAAGAGGGGATGGCGACGGTGACGGTGGGGGTTGTTACTTTGGGCTTTTCCTCCACATTGACTTGTTCTTCTTGTTCTTGTTCTTGTTCTTGTTCTACACTCTTTGTTTTCTTCTTCTTTTTCTTCTTTTCGCGCTTTGTTTCGCCATCGTCGTTGTTGGTTATCTCAGTGTCGTTGGTTTCTTCTTCAGGTCGGAGTCTCTTCTTCTTCCCCATTTTTGGACACTGGCTCTTTTGGGTTTTGGGGGGTTTTAAGAGGTTTAGGGGTTTACAAAATGTGGTTAAGAGACTCCACACAAGTTAGGACATGTATGTGCTTTAAGACTTACTCATCACTCATCACTCATCACTCATCACTCATCACTCATTTTAAATTTAGTTCAGTTCATTTCAATTTTAGTAACGTCAGAATGTCAGATCAATAAGCTTAGTTTTAATAAGTTTAGTTCAGTTCAGTTTTCATAAAAAAAAAAAAAAAAAAGTGTAGTTTAGTCCTAATAGGTTCAGTTCTAATTAGTTCGATTTAGGTAAGGTCAATTTTACAGTTAAGATTATTATTACAATAACTGTTTTCGGTGCTCTTGACCCAAGAGCTAAAAATTTATTTGATTGTGGAGTTGATCAAGAAGAGTCTTAAAGCACCACATGCAATAATCATCCAACGAAGAGAATCCTCTAGTCGGAGGTTGATGAATTCATGTTCAAGTTAAGTATTGTGGGTATCCCGAAATTATCATGTAAAAGGTACCTCCAACATTTGTAATGCCATGTAAGCATATTGTTTGGGCTCAACATTGGTGAGTAGCAAATCATTGTTGATTGTCGCATAAATCTATTGAAAGATAAGCGGATCAAAGGAACGCCAAGTAGGGTGAGGTGAAGGAGGTTGTGCCTTCAATATGGGGAAGAACATGGTTTGCATCGCATGAAGGCGTAAGATTGTAGCCAAGTGATCGATCATAATGCATCTATTCATTATCGACGATACACACATGTTGCTTGATGTTAGCAACAATAGAGGTAGGGTGCAGTTTATATTTAGATGGTGGAGGCACCTAAAAAGGAGGAGGAGCATCGATATCGACCATGGTGACTAATGAAACTGATGTGTGGAGGTCGGCTAGAGAGGTAAGGGTTTCATTTTTTCTTTTTCTTTTTTATTAAGAAGATATAATCTACACTACTGAGATCATGATAGTTTGGGAAGAGTTCTCAATTGGAAACTCATTAATTGCATTATATATATAGTTTATGAACAACCAGCTAGTATTGGAAGAGACCGTCTACTTTTATTATAAAAGTAGAGCAAGCCATGCTGGCCAATAAAGGCATATAAATCTACAACTAATTTGGACTTGTATGGAGCTTAAGAAAATTTACCTTGTAAAGAGTTGGTCTACCTTTATTATAAAAGTAGACGGTCTTTTCTAATAATTTGTGATGAACAATAGTTTGTAACTTCATGCATAACTTTTTTTTGGTAAAAACTACATACAAACTTGATTTCATAATTTTTACAATAATTACGATGAATTTTTTCATGTACCAGTCAAGATAATTTTTTCAATAAGCAATAAACATTTCTATATTTCTCATCCATGAAGTGTCTTTAAGTCTTAATGATAGGCATTGACCTTTTGGTATGAGTATGTATGAGACAAAAAGCTATGTTAATGAAAATGTACCATACCCAATGATTTTTGAGAGAATTTAAATTCGGGTAGGATCATGGAGGTTTGAGAGGGTCTATCTTGTTTACGCATCATCTCTTTCAAACAAACCATCAAATTATGGACTGAATACATGGACAAATTGGTTAAAATTATAAAATAAGGTAGCCCACTAGGCTATAAGGTTTTTTTACTAATCAATTGGTAAAAGATAGCGGTCTTACCCTCAATCCCTAATTAAGTTTTTAATATCGAAATATTATAGTAAAAAATATACTTTTTCTACATGTGTAAAGAAAATTAATATTACTGACTATAATAGGAAGCAACAATCAAATAACATCTAGAAATAAAGGATAGACTAAGACAACAAAAAACAGGTGAAAAATCCTGAATAGGCTCTTTGATATTCCCTATTATGCCACACCAATTTGAGACCTTTGTAATCAAATCGTTCAATACCTACAGCTCGTTTGGTATACATGGAGTTGGGGTTGGGAATGAGAGTTTAATTTCCAATAGGACAAACTCCCTTGTTTGTTTAGGTGGGATTGGGAGTTGAGAGGGATTGGGAATGGGTGTTGGGAGGCTCAACTCCCAGTGATCTATTACCAGAGGAGGGGTTGGTAATTGGATGGGAATTCATCCTCTAACTTAAAATTACTAACAGACCCTCACTGAAAGACTCATCTACCCATCCAAACCATTTACTCTCACTTAAAAAAGGATATAAATGTAAATTTAACTAGTTTATTCCCAATCCCTATCCCTCTTACCAAACATGGGAGTGAGAGTTGTTTATCAAACTCTCACTTAAAATCCCACCCCAAATTCCTAGTTCAACTCTCATCCCCAATCCCAAATACATACCAAACGAGCTGTTAAAGTCAGAGAATAAATGTACATGGAAGAAGTTGTGAGACATACCCCATTGAAGAGCATCCAAAACACTTTGGATGAAGTGGAGATCTTGTTATAACTTTGTTACCAACTGTATTCATTATGTTTCCCACTCCATCTTTGACCATCCAACCCATGCTTTAAATTAAATTATTCCTCCATACTCAATCAAAATAAATCATGAAACATTTTGGATAATTCCTCCCCCTCCCCCCTCTTAATTTCATTTGTATGTTGAGACGGCTCTAAAATCTTCGAGAATAGTATCACCATGCAACCATGATTTATTTCAAAGAGAAAGCCATGACAAGTTACCAATATTCCATTCTATTATGCTTTTAATTACTTTGAAACCCTAAAGGATACTTTTCCAATCCCAATTTTCTTTTAGAACTGGACCAAAAGTTCTCCATAAAGATGTACATGATCTTAATATTGAAGTATAATATTCCATGAGCTTAGATTTTGTTTTGTTGACCAGGTCTCCAATAACAAAGAACGAAAATCGGGAAAACATCTAGGTAAAAGAGAGAACAAGGTAAATAATTAAGAATACCTCATATGCATGATATCCCTCTAATTATCAAGAAGGGTTTTTGTAGGATAGATTGTAGTAAAGTAAAACTTGTGTACCTAACAAACATTAGTCTATTGTTATAGGCAAATTATTAGGTACACCGTACACATGAGAGTACATACTCTCAAGTTCAACTCTAGGCATTTATTATGTACCTTGTATACTTTTTTGTGTATCTTTAATAAATTAAAATTATACAATATTGTCACTGTGGTACATAAAAACTTATCAAAGATACACAAAAAATACATAAAGATAAATAAAAGTACATTTGAGAATACGTACTCTCATTTGTACGTAATAGGTTCGGTTATAGAGGTTTGTTTAGAACTATACATCTTAGAAAGATAGTCAAATCCTTAAAATAAAATTAAACCATCTAAACATAACCACCTTTTGCTAACAATTTTTTCTCATTGTTTATTGAAAGAATGAATGCTTTAATTCAATTTGTGCCTTAATTACATTTATGATAGGTCTTTTTTTTTAATATATAGAATTGGTGTGATTTCTATAATTAGACATTCGCATAGACAAATGGGCTCATTATTGTATAATCAAACTCTGCGAAATCGGTTTTGTACAACGAATTTCTACCCACGAGATGACATTATAAGCTTGTCAACATAGCGTTGGATTGTAATTTTTAAAGCAATATTGACAAGATAATCTGAAAGTGGCAAACTATCTACTTAAAATGACTTCGTGCTCCAATTCTTCCACTGAATTTAGCTGTTCCACGGGATTCATCCTTATTTATGTACAGACTACAGAACATGCGTACGAGCATCAGCAACGCCTCACGAGTTACAAGCTCGCGGTACATCAGAGTACCTAATGCAACGGCATCTTCTCTGCAGTACTCGACTAGTTATTCCCCTCATATATTCAGTATATTTCAACCCTATCATCAGGATTTCGGAGCTCTTCCGCAGGCCAGCTTCAAATACCCTCCCTCACCCACCACATTTTATGATGAAGCATAGAGCATAGAACAGCTTCCACATATCCAACAGTAGGGACATTAATGATTTGACAAACATGCTTCATTCCTAACATCATTTGTATCTGCGGCCCTGTATCAACTACCAAAAGGTATCCGGTTTCTTGTCCTCAATGGCCAAAAGATCCTGGACTCAATAAGATTAGAAAGTTTCTGGAGCCAGGCAAATTGCTTCCGACGTCACAACAATTAGATGGCATCTTTCACCCATGTGCAGTAGGGAGAATGAAGAGTAATGGCATTGCATTCACCATAGATGATGATCATCCACACAGGAAACGAGCTCTTCGGATGATGAGATCGACTACTGAAGCCTATAATATTACACATCAAGCGTCATATTTACACAAGGTTTTGAAAGCTGTGTCAAAATCTACATACACTATAGAGGTGTTATCCTTTGTACGCAATGTTCTAGCCTCATTTAACAAAGAATTGGCTATCTTCTCAGCTGAATCTTTCCTATCTGTAGAATAACGCTCCTTTGCCTGTTTCCAACCAAAGGTTTGAGGTCATGAAGATGTATATAAAACAATGTGGACAATGCGGATAGCCGCCGTGAACAATAAGTTACCTGAAGAACAAGCTGTACAGCCTTCTTTACACTGATTACATCCCATAAGCCATCACTGTATTGCAACAGAACACGGTCAGGTTCTCCAAAATTTCACAGAAAAAGTTGCATCTTTTTATAATTTTATACTCTATGAAGATTAAAAGGCAGTTGAGTGGAGCTGTTTCACTGATAGATAGTACCCAGTTCGAACCTCACAGCCCTCCCCTGCAGCAGTAGCTGCTTTTAAAAAGAAACCTATGTTCTACCGACAGCTTCATGTCCATGGTTCACAAACAATTTTAGACACACTACAAAGACAAAAATGAGCAATTGTGGATTTCTTTTTCCTTTTTTAAAGTAGGGAGTGCCCGAGTGAGGCAATGTTGATTCAAAACCCGGTAAATATCAAGGAAGGCCAACGTCAGTGCTGTGCCACTGCAGCGTCCAGCTGGCCTCCAGACTGAAATTCTGTTACCCCCCCCCCCCCCCCCACAGTAGGCTATTGGCACAGACATTGGAAATCGAAAGGTAGGCTTTAGGCCTCAAGCTTAAATGTGGAAGGGAGCTTGCCTAGCCAACAGAGCGAAGGCTTCACTTGATTCATCGATACGAACAACTCGACTTATGTAGGGCTTTGAACTGAACCGACCATCTTGCTCCTTCAGAAATTTGTCGCCAAGCATCCTACCAAGATTTAGACCTGAATGCAAAATAACAGGTGACAGATAATATTAAAAAAATGAGATCGATGTCAATACAGAAAATACGTGCTGCAGGCTCAGGCGCGGTAATCAGTCCTGGCAAATGCCTACATTTCAACAGCAATTAATGTTGTCTTACCACAAAGACGTGTGTCCCCGTCCTTAAGTGGGTCTCCTGCTTCATTAATACGTTGCCTCTCAGAGTAGCTAGTTATCCTATGATCTTCACTCATATTTATCTGTTTTCCATCAGTGCTGCCAAGATATACAGAACAAATAAATAACTAGAATTATATTCTCACAGAACCAACAAATAGAGGGCCGTCTCAAATGTTTTAGGGGCCCTGTGCCAAATTGGAAGGCCCCTAAAAATAAGAAAAACACGATTATAGAAGTTCAAAATTTTTGAAGATTTCAAGGACTCTGTACTAAAATTTAAAATGTCAAGGACTAAATAGTTTGTACTAGATTTTAGAATTTTCTGTATTATGGAAAAACACATTTAGTAATTATAAAAATTATATTTATACGATTATCTGTAATTGTTTCATTGAAATGAAGTGCCGATTTTTATAAAAATACTATTGCAATGATCCCGTATACTGTAGGACGTTCACTTAGACATTGCATCCGTCTAGCAATTTGGCAAAAAGGAAAAAAGAACATCAATTAAATTTTTATGATCAAAGTTTATAAAGAGTTACCCTTCTCAACTGACATCAATGTTATTTCATAGAGAAGCAGATTCAAAGATTATGAGAAAAAAGGGGAAACATATGGCAACCAACAGTAAAAGGCAAAGAAAAAATTTAAAAACAGTAGGATCAGAGCAGCAGGCTAAAGACAAAACAACAAAAGGCAAATAAAAAAATAGTCTCTGCTGGAACTTGAACCTAGGATTCCAGGCTAGATATGTGAAGGTTTTACCAGTTAGCTACTACACTTTATCAAGAATTCAAGATGTAAGCGCAAGATAAACTAACATCTCATAGATGGAAGCTATTTAGGTCCCTATTATTTCGGGGCACTGTGCAATCGCACCGGCTTAAAGCCGGGCCTGAGCACAAATACTGCAATACGGTAACTAGAACCAGCAATTCAACACTCCTTCTGCCTAAAAGTAACCCAGACCAAATTAATGAGTTCAATCGAAATAATTGAGTCTGTTAGCTAAGAGCCTAAGATCACATCTAATATGTAGAAATCTCACAGATCACATATAACAGGAAAATTGAACAATACAGATTTGAGATCCAAGTTGGCTACTGCTGAAGGAGGAACCCCGAAAACTCAGTTTCCAACAGATGTAATCGAATTTGAGCACAAAAAAGAAATTGCAGAAGCACATACTTCATAACACAGGCTGAGTCTCCAACATTGGCGCATTGGGCAAAGAAAGTTTGACCACCATCAGTCCAAATCAGTAGCAAAGTTGCAGTACAACCCTGAAAGAATTAACAGCTATGAGTGATTTCCAAAGAGTATTTCCTATTTAAGAAGCAACAAGATAGTGCCTTTAATCGCATCGAGTAATAAAGAGCTCAAGATCTGATCATTCACAGAGAAGATGCAAAAGACGTAGATCTCTAAGTCCCAGAATAATCCATAATGTTTACTGGTAATTCTCAAAAAAAGGTTGGAATTAAATATATTTCCTGTATTCAAAGTTAAATAGCTAGCAACCTATTTCAGAATATTCTCCTAAGGTACAATGGACAGATGGCATCTCTACTTGGCCATACAAAAAAAGATTAGAATCAGTTAAGAAAGATTTTATTAAAAAGACCACAGGAAGTCCAGATGGAGAAACATAATATCATAATAACAAGATTTAAGGATGGGAAGTCAAAATAGGACTTTCTAATAGTTGGACATGTGATCGTGAGCATTGAGCATGCCGCTTAATAGAGGCGTAAAAAAGTTGTAAGTCCAGTTAATTAATCCTCAACTAACTTCTTAAGATTTAAGCAAAAATAATGTTGTAAAGGGAAATAAATGTACAGAAATAGAGAACCAGGAGTCCTTTATCAAACATCAATGGTAAAGAAAGTGTGCTGCTCAAGCTTTACATCACTCATTAGCAAACCCGGAAGAACTCTCATAAAATAACACCAAAGAGAAGTAAACTATACCACTCTACCCCACAAACTCAGAAACCCAGAGCTCTCATTCCTCTCCAACCACAAGACACAGAGAATGGCTAATCACACCAATCTCAGTAAGGACTGCCTCGCCTCATTATTCCTAAAACTCGCAATAATCGACAATCAAATGTTGCATGCCCATGAAATCCCAAGAATATTGTAGAACTTACACCAAAGTACTAATGCAAAACAATATAATTTCATGTATCTCTGCCTCTAAAAAACAAGACACAAACATGAGGAGAAAGATGAGATCAACATGATTGTAGCTTATCAATAGGGTTAGGCTTCACCAACATGCAGTCCACACAAAGGCTTTCACATTTTTAGGGGGACCTTGATTCCCAAATCAAGCTGGAAAGAGGAAACAGTATTGCATTTGCGGTTCTTTGGAGATAGTTAAAGAAAGAATTGCAAGAAAAGAGACCAAACGATCCCCCAACCACACTCTTCAATCTGAAGAATCTCCGATAGAGCCATTCTCTGCAACTCCTTTCAAATTCATAAGCTCAGCCACCCACTCCTGAGGTTTTCTCCTAAAAAAATTCCATGAGTAACCACAACCCTCTCTAACAATGAAATCCGGAATAGCAGAGTCATGCCGTGTAAACAGATGAAAAAGACAAGGAAAAGAATACTCCCTTGCCCAATTTGATTAGCTACCAACTTTCTATCAGACAAAGGGAGAGAATAAAAAAGAAACACGTGAGATGTATTCCAAAGGACAGAGGTATGAGATATGAATACTCGCAAGCTTTCCCGACCATTCCTGTGTACTCATACCTGCTTTTGATAACTTAGTGCCATAAAAAAGTCACATTCCACAGGAAACGTTAACAAGCGTCTTTCCACTTAAGAGATGTTTTAAGACACCACATTCCCCAGACAAGGACCTCCTTCCTCTTCAGGTCTACAAACAAATCCAAACCTAAGTGATCGCTACTACTTTCCTCAGTCTCAGACCAAACAAAATGTCAGATGAGCCTATTAAGATGTATTAGCTACTCCAGAACTCTAAAAAGGGAAAGGCAATAAAAATGGAACACAGGTAAGGTTAGACTGAATGGGGATAATACGCCATCCAAAAAAGACCGCTCTCTTTCCACTCAGATATCTTACCAAATTAAATTTAGTCGGACAACAAAATCAATACACTTCAGGGAAAAGTGCAGATATTCCAATTGTGTTCCTATTACCACGAATGTGTCCAAGGGGAAAAAAATTTTACACTATCTACCTGAGGAATTAACTATGAATTAGAAATCAATTGACTGAAACACCAACATCAGTTCAGCATGTAGATGCTAGAATTGCTAGATATGCAGCCCATGCAATGAGCCAGTGTTCCACTTTGATTGGCAAAGGGATAAAAGCAAATGAGAGGAAAAAAATGGTAAAAGAAAATAATGCATCTGCACTCCCAATAAATACGTCCAATTAAAGGTTTAGGAAACTATCCCAATAAACACAGGGAGAAAGCCTCTTTGTACGCATTGGGAGAAAGACTGTTTTAGTCGGACACGATTCTAGTGTCCTAGGATCTAACACTCTTTTTTTTCAAAATCTAGGGACACTAGGACATGGTTTTGTAGACACGAATAGGACATGACAAGAGTTTCGTGAAATTAATTCGACACTTCAAAAACAAAAAAGTTGTCTAACCATAATATGTAATTTACTTTTACCCCAAGAAAACCCATAGTTTAATTTGAAAACAATCATTCTTTTAGTATTTCAATAATTTTATATGCAATACAAGAGGTGGGGACAAGCCTCTTAATGATGGGATCTTGGTGACGGAAACTGCCTTTTTCCTATGATAAGTTAGCGCTCATTGTACAGTTGAACATTCCAGTGTCCGACAAGTATTCTGTGTCGTATTTAGTGTCCTAGTGTCTAACACGGGACACCATGCCTAAACTAAGGTGTCCGAGTAACATACTTGTGGGTACATGTCAAAGTTAGAAAATACTGAACTTTAAAGTAAGGCATGCCTTACTATTTCGTGACAGAAGGAGAATAATCCAATCTCAGATAACTTGTCAACAACGCACCTCAGAAGGCCAATGATTTGAAAACATGAGATGAACAAGTAGGATATTCACACCAATCTAATTGCATTGTATTTAATATGAGTACTTCCTATTTGTTTCCTCCCATATTTTTCAAAGCGAAACACAACTAAAGAAAACAAAAGGTTACATTCAACTTGTAGTATGCATATGTTTGTTTGTCCCTGCAGGAGAAGAGAAACAGATTTGGTCTCCACAACTCAAACCATCTACCAAATACTCATTTATCGTCTGTATATTGGCAACTATATCAGATCCTTTCAGTATGATTCCTTACATTCCTAAATTAGCATAAGAAAACAGAAAAGAGTAGAAGAATTCTAAATGTCTAAGAATTCGACACACATAGTAAACTTGCAAGAGAGAAAAGTACACACTCCTGCTAACAACAATATCCTAAAGGCTTGTGCAACTTGATTTGCAGCAAAACTGAAATAAAGAAAGCTTTGCCTCCATGTAAGAGCAGTGAAAAGGCAACAAAAAGAAAAGGTCAGCGAACAGAACCTCATAGTAGTGATTTAAGCATGCTTCTGTTTGCGAGAATGCATCTCTAAGGACATCTGAAGCATCTTGCTGGGATGAAACCTTCTCCCTCCGAAAGGAATCTGATAAGATACTTGCCACCATCTCAGGAAGGATCCTGACAACAAATCATTAGAAGCTAAAGATAATTAGAGCAGGAAAACTAAAAATAGACCATATAAGGATACAAAAATTATGCATCAGAAATACAAATGTATAACACCAAAAAAAAAAACAACTTGCCACATATCAAACGTCAATCTTTTTGAAATGATCCAAGTTACGCAAAACAGAGAAATTCTAAAATAACATGAAGTAGGTACAGACTACAGAGGTCACTCTGGCCATAAAAAGAGAGGTCGCAGACAAAAAGCCAAATCACTGAGAGCAAGAGAATCAGGAAATGCAATAATGTGGATAGAGGTGGTTCTGGCATAATAAACTACAAGATATTCAGAATGTCAAGCAGCCACAAATGCAATAATGCAATACTAAAGCATACAACAGTCAGTTTAAAATTTTCGAAACACCAGACATGTGAAATATAACAAACCAGTAATGGTGATAGTGAATGAAAGACTTAAACTGGAGTCATTGACCAAAAAAAAAAAAAAAGACCTGCAAGATCACACTATCATCTAAAGAGTACCCATTTCCATAAACCTATATCAAGAAAAGAATACAAAGGAGTAGCAAGATCCATCAGCGGTCACCCTCCTCTTGACATGCCTTTTTACATCTTTGGGTAATCCTAGCACTCAAATAGCACTAGAGGAATTCACCAATAAATAATTATCTTCTGAACATAATAACTGTATGAAATAGGAACCAATAACATAAGTATGATTTTTTTAAGCAATCCATGATCCAGCCACAAAAAAACACAATATCTCACTGAGTTGAGAATCTATATTAGGGTGTAATTTTCAAGCCACAGTCCAGGATTGAGCTGATCTCCTGGACGTAAGAAAATCATACACCCCAAGCCCATGCCATATTTAAAGTTATCAAGGAATACCCAAAACTAAATTTAAGAAGCGCTATACCACAACCTAGTATGAGGTATAATGTAGCATCGCTGTCACCTAGAACAATGCAAGCAAGGCATGTTGGAATTTGTGCTAAAATGTAAACTGTACTTCATAATAGCTTCAAGTTAAGACTGCATGATCCTTCGACAGTTAAATTTCACAATTTTTTAAGGAGATTTCCAGCTCATCCACAAGATAATGATGCAAAAGCTGGAAAGAGGGTTAATAATACTAACTTGCTCACAGACTTAGCTGCAAGAGCTCCACCATGTCCGTCACAGATACCAAAAACTCCAAACTGTATAGACCACACCTGAGTTATATTCCTTATGGAAATAATATGTAGACATGTTCATGACTAAAGAACTTTTTCCACACCTGATCTGCCCCAGGAAGTGGCCATTGATAATAGCAAACATCTTCCATGGGAAGTTTCTTTCCCCCGCGTCGCATGGACATTGGATCTGATGCTATACCCACTCCAAATGGAATCTCTGATTCAGTCAGAGATGTAACTTGAACCTGCCACAAGGAAAAATATGAATGAAAGCGGGAACTCATAACCACGTATATTGAACAGATATCAGAACTTTGTATCAGGCTTTAAAGGTCAAAATCAGCAATGGAAGGATGTCTCAAGCATGCTTATGTCAGAAACTGCAATGTTTCAAAAGCAGAATGGCAAGTTAGCAAGAAGCAGTCATGACTCATGAAGCTGGCTCATTTAGAGATGAAAGGGCTATTGTGAGTTGTTTTGGCTCTAGTACACTGCTTCGACAGAGTGCACTTATACACAAGATAAGGTATGATAAAAAGCACCATCCTTTTCTTGTGAAAAATATACCTTATATTTTCACGGAGTAGGCAATTGACAAGACAGTAACAGGGACCTCAAAACAGAAAAATGCACAACCAAGCAATTCACACTTCTAATTTTTTCCTTGGAAAGACACATTGTTGAGGAGGTCACACAAGAAATTGTTTTGAATGAATTATGTTTAATGAGATTCTGATTCATGGAAACTCGAAAGGGATTATATAAGCTGAAACATTATCACTCCTACGGAAACTACTCCCTCCATCCCACCAAAAAGATGTTCTCTTTGACTTAACACAAATACTTCCTCCGTTTCACCTTGATAGGTCAAATAATGTAAACATTAACCATTAATTTCCCTACAATTACAATGAGTTACCTTTTGAGAAAACATCATGTTTATTTTAAATATCAGTTTCAAGAAGATACTTTGTTATCATTTTTACTAGTACCAATGTATGTACAACACCATCATCACCTTAGTGCCTAAAAGGAGGCTGGAGACGTATGTACGTCGCCTTTCCCATTATAAAGGTTGTCCAAACGGCGAGTATGACGGTCTAAAAGAACAAATTTCAACATCAAGAACATCTCCTTCAATGCTAGTCCACCATACCTATGTCCCTTTCTATTGGATTATGGCTGTTTAATTAAACATGAGCTTTTGTTAATTCTCTTTAGTTATCAAGGTCCTATTTTCTTATGCGCCCAATTACACTACTCTACCAAGTACATAAGGAATGTCCCTCTCTATTAGACAATGGCTGCTTTATTACACATAAGATTTAAATAATACACTTTGATAATCAAGGTACTAATTTCTTATGAGCCATTTACACTTCTTCAGATATTACTACCAAGTACATAAGGGATGGAACTTAAGATCTTCTCATCAAACACAAAAAATATTTTGGTACCTAAACAAAACTTGGCAAAAAGCAATAATAGTAGCTTCCGATTTACCTATTCGAAAAAACCGACCTCACCCATTATGGTACACGGGAATTGAGTTTGTCATACTTGTTCGGTTATTCGCGAAAATTCGGACATCCTCTATGCAAGCCATTTGACTATCAAATTTCTAATTCCTAGCATATATGTAATACTCCCTCTGTTCCACTCATAAGTTAACATTAACTATGACACTATTTGAAGTCATACTTTGACCATCGATAACTCAAAAAATATAATTGAGAAAAATATATATAAAAAAAACCATATAAAAGTATTTTTCACTACAAATCTAGCCATTATAAAATTTTAAATTGTAAAAATCATAATATTAAGTTATAGATGGTCAAAGTATGACCTCGACAATGTGTAAAGCAAACGTCAACTTATGAGTGGTACAGAGGGAGTAGTTCTTATAATCAAAATTCTATTTCCGCATCATATTTTGTTCTTATTAGTTGAACAAGACTCATGTACTTGACTGATAAAGCGTCTTTATTCATTTTTCGTTGGACTGTGTTTGGCTATTAACATCTTCCTCATTATTGAAATAAAGTTGTTTAAGTTGCTTGATTTGTTCTGTTTGAAAGAGTCTCGAAATTCCCTTCTCTTCTCTTCCCTCTAGAAGAGGTCTAACAGCCAACAGGTCTGCTGACAATGGAAAAATAAAGCCAAAGGCAACGAAGACAACAGAAACACAGCGTTACCAAGCTAACAACTGGGTAGCTAAACTAATATGTGAAGATAAAGTTGTTCGGTGAATATTAACCACTGAGTAGCTGTGGTAAAAGCAATAAGAGACCCCAATGTATCAATAACAAAACGATGGTCAAAGTAGACATGGTTTGACCACCAAAGTCAAAGGAGGGCAATAAAAATGAAACAGATTTGTGTACTAAGATACTGCAACAAATACAAGCTTCTCCATTGCTGGAAAGTTGTTTGACTAATTTGTCCATATTATATTTAGGGATTTTCTCTAAAATGCCCCTGTGGTATAGCAAAAAAGTCAGATTGCCCCTGTGTTTTTTCAAAAAAGTCAGAATGCCCCTAAGGTCGAAATTTCGACCTAAAATGCCCTTAATGAGCATTTCCGTTTGTTTTCTGTTTGGGTTCCGTTAGATGTGTTATTTACAATACTAATTACTCACTAATTGAGTGATTAAGGGGAAAAAATCCCCCATTATTAACTAATTAAACAATAAAAATGAAATTACCTCTTTTGTTTTTCCTTTTTTCTTTTCTCCTCTCACCTTCCTCCCTCCCCACCACAACTTTTTTTTTCTTTTTCTTTTTCTCCTCCACTCCTCCTCCCCCCACCCACTCCACACCCCCTGCCCACAGCACTTTGGTTGTCGGATGATGTCCTCACTACAACTAACAAGGACAATTTTGGAAGAAAGTACGAATAGAAAGGAACTCTGGAATGGGAGAACCAAAATAGAAAGGAGGAGAGCTCTTGGTGAGACAGACGGTAGAAGGATTGCCGTCCAACTCTTGGTTTCGATTGGTAGGGTGAATCCATGTCCAAAGTAAACTGAGAAATTGGGGAACCAAAGATAATCACAATAATAAATAAAGGGATATCCTATGTGGAACAGTGGAACCCTTTCGCTTTCTGAATTTTTATGTGATACCCTAATTTTTCATTCTAATTAAGCCAAATATTTATTCATTTTAATTTAGGAATATATTGGACTAAAGTCGAAATAGCTTCCATAACCCTTTGCGCCTTTTATTTATCGTGATATAGCAAATGTGTGGTGCATTTCAACTCAAAGGGCACGTATAAGGCTGTCCCTACTTACCCCGCTTGGACGGAAGCCTCTTCATATGTTTTTGTTGTTGTATGTCGTGCCCCTAGTTACAATCTCATCTACATGATACCCTCTTTTGTTGACTTTTAATCACTTAAATGTAAAATTTACTTCTTCCTGATTATGTTCTATGCAAATTTGCTCGATATTCAACCCAATCTAGTGAGAACCGCTTTACAGAACCATTTATTTTACATAACATGAAGTTGTATTAGCAAACAGTTTAACTAGAATGCTTAAAATTTAATAAACTTAGCTTCTACTTATTTTATGCAAACCGTATAATAAATTGAACTATAACATATGAAAATATGCAAGAATCAGTAGATAAACTGGAACAAGGTTACCATGTAAAAAACTGATTCTTTAAAGTGAACATGTCCATGCAATAAACCAACATATCCTTCATTCCTTCCTCAAAGCCCATCATGTTTCACCATTTTCCAGTTCTACTCTATCTACAAGAATCTACTTAAACATCTCTTGGTGTTTAAGACATTTTTATCATCAATTTTCTACCATGTAGAAAACTGATTCTTGCAAAGTAAACATGTGACATATCCTTCTTCATAACCCATCAAGTTTTACCATTTTCTAATTCTACTCTATCTACAAGAATTTACTACAACTTTTGATGTTTAAGATATTTTTCATCATCAATTTTCTCTGCCTTATAATAAAGCACTAACATGAAAGGAAATGCAAAAGGAGCAAGCTTCTCCCAAGCCTATTAATTTGGTCATCTTTCGACATCCCAATCAAAACTAAAGATAGAACCAGTATCTTTATTGACCAGTGTCAAAACCAACCGATAGTGGACACTCCTCGATTCTACTGCTACTTTTTTCCACGAAAGTCAATCAATAAGTATTGCAGGGATCTTCAGGATTTACACTGGCACACGGTCCTTGATTAACCAAAAGAAAACAGCAGCTTCGGACATGCTGAGCTTAAATGCATTAGGACTGCGATTCGGTGAATATAGGTCTGAAGAAAGGTGACGATTGAGAATGGCTTAGAGAACTTAGCCTACTTGTGGATGACTAGCCAAAGAGTTTAAACGGTCAACTTATTACTTAGTCGATGTAATTTAGACACGCCTGAGGTTTTCAACAAGAAGTAAACACCATAAAACAACTAGCTCAACTTACATTTATTTGGGAAGTGGTGCCAAGAGTGATTACATCACCACTGACAAGCTCCGTTGGCTCACCCCAATTTCTGCTTCCAGAATCAGGATGATGTACAGCCTTCGAATTCAGAAGAGTCCCATTTAGGCTACCCATATCTACTAGCTCCCACCTCAACTTCTGAAAAAAGGGGGGGAAAGTCTGTATGTCAGGAAAACAGAACAGATGATGCAAGGCTGCAAGTACCCTCAAAAAGACATTCAAACTAAAATCTCCTACATTAGGGCTCCAATTAATCATAGCATGCTTTCCAGAAATCTCTGAATCCTTCAACAGCAAGTCACTTGGTGGGACCCTTCCAAGAGTCAGAGGAAGCTTAGAAGCATCTATAGACTGCACTGAATAACAAAGCCCTCGTGCAGGACCAGTAATAACTTCCAGGGAGAGGCAGCTTCCTGCACATCTAACAAGAAGATCCAATGACTCTGCATCACAGCTTCAATAAAAAAGAATAAATTCTAGTTTTAAAACCTATACATTTTTTAAAAATGAACTCATTACCTTGACCAGGAATATCTTTGGAATTACTTTCCAAGGATTTGACAGGCTTAAAGCTTGACTCATAAGTTAGATCTTCCTTCGTATCACGTTTCTGCTCTCTGATAAGTTGGCTAGTCAATAAGGGACGCCTTAGTGTTTGACCAACCAAAATGTCTTCTGACTGACCATCTATGTTTAGAATAACACTAACTCCTGAAAATTTGGGAAGTTCACAACATTAACACCGCTAAAGTGTGACATATATAATTCACAATAAAAAGATTTAAAATGAAATAAGAGAAGGCAAGTGTGAAACAAATCCATCCCCATAGCCACAGGTGATATCCTCTTCTGGAAATCATCCGATAATCATATTATAAGCTCACTTCACCCGATACAACTCAGTCATTAATTCCTTGCTGAGTGTCCACATCAGCAGTAAAAGTTTTGGCATCGAAAAGGTCTCATTAGCTGCAACCTAAGCGATGAATGGAGAGGAAAACAGAGATACAGAATGCCCTATTGATTACAGCTATCGTTCAACATTTAATTGGTAAATATTCTCCCATTCTATCTAACAGGGAATTTAACTAGCTAATCCATTTCGCAGGAAATGTTTCACTAAGACGAGCAATGCAAAGATCACCATAAAATTTCGCTTCTCTTTTGAAGGAATTTTAAATGTTCACCAACTTATGTTCGTGTACCTCCAAAATGGAAAATCTAATATCCAGAGTATATGCAACTAATAGAAATATGAGCTTAAAAAAAACTGAAACTTTTGCTGCCCTAGTGAATGCGCCAATGGAATAACTACAAGGAAACTACTTCAAGACAAAGAGAGCTGCATACCTGGCGTCGAGTTAGGTGCAAGAGGGGGGAGCCTGTGCTTAAAAGTAAGCCCGTGAGCTCCAGGTGAACTAAAATGCCCTTCTGTCTTTGTCTCTTCCTCATTTATTAGGTTTGCTAGCTGATTAGATTCTTCTCTCAGAAGAGGACTCTCTATGTCATCAGCCTGCATATGGTAAAGTATATCAATAAACCAACAGGTAACAAGAAGAAAATTAACAATGCATCATGAGTCATGGGCTATATTTATGCCATTTAAAAGACAAAAGTTGGTAAATTAAAGTGTCTCTATATTTAAAATGCGAGGGCCATCAAGTATCAATTCCTGAGAAAAATATGCCACATCAAAGTGTTGTTTTTAAACTACTACTTTCACATTCATGGATAACCTCGTGCACTTTTTACAAAAGAACTGCACAAGCATTTAGACTATACTTTTCTACTACAAAGGTCAGAGACAAAAAAGTTGTTCATATGAATGACATCATGAGCATAGAACAGTTGAATAAAATCACTAATATACATAGGATTTCCTACACTTTGAAGCATCAATCATTCAACAACGACAGAGTACATTTAAACAACTCTAGACAAACGCTATTGTAGCCATTGTCTGATTACCCTCCCCTTACTGAGTCCACAAGATATGAATACATAACAGGTATCAACCATATACTTGCTCGTCACTATGTTTCTGCTATAAAGACCCTAATTGCAATCAATGAAGAGCATGAGAAAATCATCAGTATCAAATGAGATGAAAAAGAGGACTTAGATAACAAGAATTCATTTTTTGTATTGTCTTTAATCTTTTCCCTTCACTGTCCCCTTGCCCCTTATCTGAGTGCATTCAAGGCTCCACCTAACTCAAGGTAAGATAAATATTCATATACACATGGGCTTATGGTATGATTATGGATAGGCAAGCCCTTGCTGGAACAAAGGTTAAGTAATCTGCAAATAAAGACAGCTTTTTCTGATTCTTGTCAAGTTTAATCAGGTGCCTCTTATATGCCTCTAGAATAAGGTGGGAATTCATATACACGGCCTTACCAAGAGATGATAGAGAAGGACACATGTAACTAAAAAGCGTTTGACTAATGTACTATTCCACAACAAATAATGGTGGCTCAATGACATAATAAATTCGGTAGAATATGGTCCAAAGTTGCAAAATGGCAATAGTGATCTTTCGATCCTCATAAAGTCATATTAGTTGAACATTCATGTACAATGCTGTTCCCCAAAACATATTATCATTACTTGCAATTTGTGTATCTACCACCTCATACCGAAAGAGCTGGACGCTTTCATGGACATAAAGGAATGAAAAAGATCTCTGGCAGAAGCATGGATTCTATATTCTTCTGTTCATGTTACCTCCGACCAGCTATACTATCACGCTAAAGCCAGCAAAGAAAACGATCACCTCAAAAATCCAATCCATTTACATCTAGGGTTTATATCATCATAAGCTAAATCAGTGCATCAGACTCCTATCCAATCCAGTTGAACATAAATAGATAAGCAGCTCAAAGGACTACAACTCATTACAACTTCCTAACTGCATGATAACCTAGAGCTAGCTCATTCTCAAATGCGTTCCCCTAGCAATCAATGTATGTTCTTCCCCACAAAACCGTCATCCAAATTGCCAATAACAAACGACTATCATCCTAAAGATGTTTTCCTCGCTAACCATACTAAGCTAGATAACTGGCTGTGTCCACTGTCTAGTATGCCAGTGTCACCCCAACCGCAAAACAATCACATCATAATACTTGGATACAATAACGAGGAAACCAAGATAATACACTCACATGCTCATTGATCAACCCCAATAACTTGACTAACTTACCTCTCACACCCCACTACAGAAGTTGTTCATCACCCTAGTTTCCTACTATTTAATTAAAAAGCTCGAATGCTCAATCCTCGCTATTGGAGAATAATTTCTTATTTACTCAAAACCAAACCCCAAAAACAGATATATATATATATATATA
>CAAKMY010090106.1:0-17919 GCA_901111285.1 Corrigiola litoralis | reverse complement strand
TAGAATAACTCAACCCGAATTTGACCCGAAACTACTTTGAGTCAAAACTGGCCCGATCAAAAACCGACCCGAACCGACCCTAAACCGACCCGAAAGAATAAATGACCCGATGTGACCCGAAACCGATATGGCCCGAACCGAAACCGAACCGACCCGAAGGTTGTCATGACCCGAGTGGACCCGAAACCTATATGACCTGAACCGAGCTGACCCGACCCGACCCGCCCGATTGCCAACTCTAGTCCTACTCAGTACTAAAAAATTCCCATAGAAGATCATTATGGAAACAGGGCCTAGAGCTTCATAACAAATAAGATTATAGACCGAGTTCAAGTTGTTAAATGAAGCTCCCTTACTCCAATTAAGAGATGAAAAGTCTGATTCTTATCAATGATCAATACCGACTTTAACTAGACTTAGCGTATATCGGTATATGTGCGCTAGTTGTGATACTAGTTATAAGGCTTAGCAAAATGATTTTTAATCTAAACTATATATTGAAGCTCAATATAGAGTACATTCAATTTCCTGTTTGTACGTACTTTTACTACGAGAAATTCTCTTTAGTCGGGGCACGGAATAACATTTAAGAGGCCCTACATCCACGTCAAGAAGTGGCCAACCTCACATTCCCACACTCTTTAAATTCAACTCAAGCACTCTTCATTTCCCTTGATTTTTCTTTGTCTGCATTCAAGAGGATTTTCGATCCCTTTCTCAACAAAAATCAACATGGCACAGGTAATGTCTGTCTATTACCCTTTTCCTTGTGTAACTCTCAGATCATATTGTGCTCTTCTCTATCAAAACTAATATTGGTTACTTTCTATGTACTTAAGCAGAAAGTGGTGCTTAAGGTCCTTACCATGACTGATGACAAAACAAAGCAGAAAGCCATAGAAGCTGCAGCTGATATATTTGGTACGTACAATATCAAACTTTTAAGATCTTATAACATATGGTTAGATTTTTGTTGCTTGACATAATTAATCATGAAAGAGTTACACCATGATACAATTGATATATATCTTTGGTACAATATTTATAACATAAGCTTAGATTTTATTACTTGACATTTACATGAAAGAGTCACACCAGGAATCCATGATGACTGATATATATTGGTACATACCATGTTGATAAAAAGGGGTGGACTCAATAGCAGCAGATCTTAAAGAGCAGAAGATAACAGTCATAGGGCAGATGGACGCAGTTGCAGTTGTCAAGAAGCTGAAGAAAGTAGGCAAGGTTGATATAATATCAGTTGGTCCAGCCAAAGAAGAGAAGAAAGAAGAAAAGAAAGAAGAAAAGAAAGAAGAGAAGAAAGAGGAGAAGAAGGAAGAAAAGAAAGAAGAGAAAAAATAGTTTGTTTTCACCTAAGTTACTACTAGTATTAATTTATACTCATCATTTAATCATTCTATATAGAGGTACAGTACTTTTGTTTAATGATTAGGAAATCTATATGAGTATATATCTCAACTTTTTGCACAAAAATTATTAACCCGTGATTCCGTGAAATAATACTGGACGCCATGATCATATTCATCTATTTCTTGCTAAATTTGGCTTCTTTTAATTCTTTATTTCTTAAGCTTTCTGCCTATGTTAATTTGGTTTTTTTTTTGTAAACTTATGCTTGCCTTTTGGCATTTCAGTGAATCTATCATTCTATGCAATAACACTCTCTGTTCTTCACTATTGGAAAAGCACTAATGGGGTGTTATAGAATAATAGAAATGAATTCGATCAGTCATCTGTGAATTGTACAAATTTGTTTTTGTATAAACTATGAATAGTTAAATATATTCACATACACGAACGTCCAACAAGTATATGCTAAAAAATGATTGACTATACATGTACTCGATTTACTATTTTCATATATGAATACAAGTATATATCAGCTGTTCAGCACGTACTGACGTACATTGTAAGTAGCTCGATCATAAGCCATTTCCCTTAGTAGGAGAGAGTAGGACTGTGCGACATTGTCTTTTGTCTTCTATGCAATTGTTTTGGTTTTCCTTTCTTTAGACCAGTTTTAGCCCTTCTGTGGCTGAGAAAGGTAGGCTAAACAGAAAGTGCAATCCAGGATGGCACCAAAGAAAACTGGCTCACAATTCTGATTGATTCTTTCTGGTCAACCTAACACAACCAACACCAGTTTTCATATTCATTATTATTGTAGTGACATCTTAGGACGCCCACATAATTAAAAAGAATATAGTGACATCTGTGATCTATTTTGAAGCTTATAGTGAGAACTGAGAAGTGATACATTTGAGTTTACAGCAATTATTTAGAATCAATTACGACCCCTTAATATCAAACGAAGGGGAGACTAGACGGCTAGACCTTCAGGTGAAATTCTAGATGCCTAATAATAATTCTTAGAAAAGACAAATTTATTTCTAATTTACATATATAAAATTACAAATTGAATTGATGTGATCAACTTTATATCAATGGACATCACTATTTAATACTCTTAACCCGAATTACAAACCTATCAACATTGCTAGCTTTTGTGCCTCTCCTGAATCAGAAATGCGCACTACAAGCTTGCCCCAAAAACTTCTTAAAAAGTTGAGGGGTCATTGTTGATCCAATCTAACGCCCACTAAAGCGGACCATAAAGGTGGACATATTCTGCACCGAAAAAATATTAGAAGCCAAAAAAAACTACTACAATCTGTAAGGCCATTCACGGCTTGAAAGTGATATCCCATATGGAATATGCGCAATGACTTCATCATGCATGTTCCATTTTGAACAAAATCGAACGAGAGCGACTCTAGTTATCATCCTGTTAATAATTTTGTAAGATTATAATTGGCTTCTCATGCCGCCCGAATATGATATACTTCCAACAGATGTCTCATGATATATGTCACTTGTCACAATATCAGTATCCCCTATAATTTAATTTCCAAAGGCACATACATACGAAATCGATTCGTTTTCGTACATGGGAGTATTATTGGAACAATATTTACTTGGACAAGAAATCTGTTACTTCAAAATGGGGATTGAATAAGTTTCTCAGACTATCACTTGACTCCCAGGTACCAAGCACTGAAATAATTGCAACTTCAAACCTGGACTCCAGTGCGTGCTAGTGCTGCTCCATAGTCGATCACTCGGTCACGCAACATCTTTGGCGGTAGCTGTGGCAGCCAAATCTTTTCCCAGTTTCAGGTTACAAGAAGATTGATCAGATTCCGCTTGAACCATACTCAATAATGTTGTGAAACCTCAGCAAGACATTCTCATCTTCAACAAGATCAGTCTGACAAGAAAAATCGTGTTCTAGCTGGATAAGAAAGCACACTTCAGGTAGAAAATCTCCGTAGTCCATACCTGCTCGTGCAATTCTATTCAGAATTCTGGTCCTCCATATCCCCTCACCACGCGCATGGCATTTTCAGTTGAACTGAAACACATGCATAAGCAATTTAGTATCGTATGCTTCAAAAATCCGAACTGCAGTAAACAAAACCCTCAATGTGGAAGACGGCCAAAATTGCTACCCAAAAGCCATGCAAGCATCCATCATGTTGTCACTACTAGGCAATGGAAGGAAATTCTAAAGGTACTCATGAACCTGTAGTTGATTGTGAAAATGATTAACCTGCAAGTTCATGTAGTAAATCATCATTTTGGTCAGGGAAAAGGTGGACTAGGTCAAAACAGAAATGAACCAATTGCTTTAACAAGCATATGACGAGACATCCCAGACAATAAGGGGTGACATCATAGAATGAAAAGTATTCTGAATAGTATGCTATGCGGGTGAGGTAACAGTTAAAACTAAAATTTTAATAGCAAGATGAAACTCTGAAATAAATGTTGGAAGTTAGAATGAACACAGATTGGACAAAGTGAAACTACCAATTACACAATAGAAGCATACTGAAAGTGCCTTCTACATTCTTGATCGAAAATTAAGGTGATGAAGTACACAGCAATCCAGATTATGCAGTGCTGATTTCAAAAGGATAATAGCTGCAAGAGTATTACAAGCAAGATAAAAGGTTAACGATTACATCAGCCCTAGCAACAAAGATTGCAAACTCGAGATCTGCATCCAAGTGATAGGATCCAAGAAACTCGGAGAGCTTAAAAATTTTGGAAAATCAATATCAGAAAATAACATGCATTTTATGAACAACATCCTTTTTAGCATGCACCCAGGGGAGGTTTCACCAGATAAACAGCTTAAAATTATCAAAGTTTAAAGTTCAAAACCTATAGGTTTCATGACATAGCTGTTCACCCTCCCACCAGCCGACTTATACCCCAGAGTTTCATGGTTTGTGCCCTTCAACGCTAGTTCTCCTCTCATTCTTATCCGCTTCTTTTCTATTATAAGTATTTTCTACCAATCTCTAGTATTCTTTCCTATGAAGTACTTACTCCTCCTAGATTGGTACCCAATAATTGTAAAATGGATTACAGCCAATGATAACATCAAGCTCCATATGTTAAATTGTTAACTATGGCATCTGAGCAACCTTTATGCCAGCATTCAGACAACCTATTTTTCTTCAAGACAAGGAAACTCCAGACCTATATTTCTCTTTGCCTGTACTCAGTAATCAGAAATATTTGATCTTTCTCCATAACATAACCCAACCCCCCCTCCCCCCCCCCCCCCCAACACACACACACACCGCCCAAAAAGAAAGTAAAAAGAGAAACCAACACCAGAGAGTGACAAAGAAAAAATAGCAGGAACAATATTACAGTACATTACATCAAGGAACCAAGTCATGAGGTTCATGCTCAAAGCCCTGAAAACATATGATAAAACACAGCAAACCAATATTAAGAGCTCACAATGAAAGATGAGGCCATAGAAAAGAATACAAGCTGGTAAACAAAATAAAGGGCAAAAGCAACAAATAACAACTACCAACTCTCCATTTGCACAGTTAGACCTGCAGTTAAAGTACCATAATAGAATGAACAACACCAAAATAATGACACGTCTACTGGAGTCGTATTCTAAAGTTCTCTTCGCATTTGTCTAGAAGAACAAGCCTTGAACTAGTAACAACTTTAGAAAAGAGATTCCACATGAGTTATCATTATATCAGATGTGCTAGTTTCAGACACATTAGCTACTGCATTGAAACGAAATGTGAACACGAATGTACTACAGCAAAAGTACCAGACTTTAACAACAGAAAAGATGACTGTAAAGAAGAAGAAGAAAAAAAAAAACTAGAAAAGACACGTAGATCAGATCACAGGGCATTGGAAAAACACCATGACATTGTATTTATAGGGTAATTATAAATAGCCAAGAAGGAAAGACCACTTCAATAAACAGGTGACCAGGAAATATAAATTTGGTATTATATTTTCTTCATTCTAGGACAACACACTTGCATAATCAATAGGCATCACACAGTACATCATCTTTCAAACTAAACATTTTGGCCAAGTTTCAAGAGTTTCTCAATCAATTATATTCATGGAGATCATCTACATGATTGTATGCTCAGTACATAAATAAACAGGATCCAGATTAATGTAGCATTGCCAGGCATTGTAAAGGTGCAAACGTACAAAATTGTTTCATACTATCAAAGCAGGTATCCTATACCCTACTGCACGATCATAAGAGCTCACTCAAACGTCAACCACAAGGATCATTAGTCACGTTAAAATTGGAAAAGGAAGTTATGATATGTCCCATAACAGTTAACATCTACAATCATCTGTTTAAGGGGGGCCAGTACTACTCTCTATTACTCTAACAGGCTTAATAGAAGGGGAAACCAAAGGTGCACGCTGCTAATAAGAGCATTCTGAGTCTCACAAGAACTGAGAACAATCTGTAAATTTATTGAAAGATGCAATTCATATGCAACCACCACCACCACTACAACCGCCAAAAACAAACAAACAAGAAGAACGATCGCGATTCACGAGAAGTACCAAAGTGAACTTAAACACCATTAATTCATCCCCCATAGAAGTAGAAGTAATGAGAAAGCTGCACCACTCAACTATACTACACACCCATGTTCTATATGTGGCGCGCAGTATGTTCCTCTGTCAAGAAGCTCCACGAGATATCTCTATAGTTAATATTATTTCAACTACAATATTATAGCTCATAATTGTACAATAATTAATGGAAAGAAAGACCAGTGAGGAAGAACAAAAGAATACAAGAATGCTTTTACACACACTACGCATTTGTCAAGATTAGTTTGTATAACAGTAGAAGGCTAGACACCACTTCCTTGAAAGTATGGAAAATATAGTATACTACATTAATATTTCTTTGAGTCACTTTCTACCTGTAAATGTAAATAATAAACTATCTTACAATGACCATACTCAAAACACAGAAAGAGTCCAAATTATCAAAGATTCTTCCCATTATAGGATAGCAACATTGTATCTATTCAATCAAAGACCATATGATGGTTGCAACAATGAAGGAAAACCAATATTTTGCAGAGCCACTAACCAGCAACCAAATCTGATCATGCAAACCTACTTTTTGACGATACCGGTGGAGAAAAAAGTTTTTTATCTTTTCAAAACCAGAACAGGTCTTTCTTTTATTTAAATTATTCTAACTTCCATATATGCATCAATGTTTTCATATAACCAACGAAGCTCTGACTCCTATATAGCATATAAGACAAAGAATTACAAAAAAAATAACAACTTTAATGTCCCAGTTGTTCAAAATTCTACAGATCAGAGGAGAAGAACATTAAGACAATAAAGTAAAATCCAAGCAGACAATGATATGATAGCATGTAAAGCCAGACCAAAGGTTGTCATTTGGAGATGTAAATCCTTGGCATAATAACATGATAATTTCCACCAAGAGAGATGATATCCCAAATACTGGAAGTGACGATGAGACTCTTAACTGTTCATTAGAAGAAATATGCATCAGAATTGTATGACAAATGATAATTTCCACCAAGAGAGGTGATATCCAAATATTGGAAGTGACAATGAGACTCTTAACTGTTCTTTACAAGAAATATGCATGGTAATTGTATGGCAACTTTAAGTCAATGGTAAATTTTTCATACCATATGTGTTCAAAATCATCCGATACAAGCAGCAGCCACAAACTGTCATGTGTAAAGAATTAATGAATAGCTCCGCAATAATGTTACGATGTCTTATTCCTGTAACTCAGCCTTTGCTGTATCTCCTGAATCTTGAAATGCGATGGACATATTGTCCATTTTCAATCATATCGTTCATTATTTCATGTGCTTTAGAAAGCTTTCCAGCTCTCCTAAGACTACTAATCAATGTACTGTACACAAGAAAATTGGGGCTGCAACCTTTATTTTCCATTCCCTTAAGCATGGAGCATGCCTCCTCAAATTTCTCAGCCATACAAAGTCCCCTAATCATAGCGTTGTAAGTAAAAACATTTGGCAACTGTCCATCTGCAATCATGTCATCAAACAACTGCTGAGCCTTCTCAAAGTCCCCTGCTGCGATATATCCACTGATCAAAACAGTATAACAGACAACATCAGGCTTGACTCCACTCTTAATCATCTCATCAAAGAAATACTTGCAAGCATCCATATCTCCATACCGACTTAGACCATCAATCAATGTAGTGAAGTGAAGGGAACTAGGACATACACCAACTTCCCTCATGTGATTCAAGAGATGGAGTGCCGCAAGAGGCCTATGCCCTTTACCAAGAATATGAAGAAGGATGTTGAATGTATGATAATCCGGAGAAAATCCACTCTTACCCATTTCATCAAGCAACCGGTGCACATGGTCCAACTTTCCCAGCCTATACTGCGCGCATATGAGTATGTTATAAGTTAGAATGTCAGGTGAATGCCCATCCGACAACATTTGCTGATACACCCATGCAACTAACCTATGCTGGTTTACATTGAGAAGGCAAAGCAGAATAGCATTGTAGGAATTCTTGAACGGCCGAAAATTGAACGTCTTTGATCTAATAAACCTCTCAACAGTCGTCTTGTGCAATCCTACATCACGACAACTAGAAATCAAAATATTAAACGTCCTTGCAGTTGTCGGATACCCCTTCTCCGACATCTCATCAACCAACCTCCACATCGCCTTAAACTCCTCAGCAGCCGCAAAAATCTTCATCAACAAATGGTACGTGTTGACCGTATGTCTATAGTATTCCTGCTCACTAGACCACACAAAAAACTTGTAGCCCAACCTAGCACACACACTTCTGTTATCATAATTCATAATCCTTAAGACCTTCAATAGCACTTCCCTCACAACAAGGCCCGAAACCCTCACATTCAACCCATCCAACGCCGATCTCACATCAAACCCCGGACCATCCTGCCTCAATACATCAAACAACCTATCTGCATCCCTCCATGTACACTCAAAAAACTCCTGCTTAGAAGCACAATTACCGCGATTTCCATTATCGTCATCATCATCCTCTACCATACCTCTATCAAAATCAAAACTCTTGCAACATTCCCTAATCAACCTCTCAATATGATCAATCCCACTACTACCACCACAACTACCACCATCACTACCACTATCCTCAACACTACATGGACTATAGCTACAAAAAGCCCGGACCACGACACGAAAACACGAGACGGGCCGAATAATAAGCCTTGGGCAAAACTGAGGTACAAAGTTCATAGTCAACAGAAATGAACAAGTGGGCAAATCCCATTATCTCAATAAATTCAATAAATCTGATAAACCCAGATAAAGATTTGAGCTTTTTAACAAGTGGGACACAAAATGGTGCCTTCCCATTAAAATTAAGACCTACCCAACTCATAAAATTGCACCCTTCATTGAATGAATACCAATAAAATACATATTATGTTATGATAACATATGCTATACTAAGCTAGGGTTTTATAAGGGTTTTTGTTAATATTATGGAAAAAGAAAAGAGGGAAAAAAAAAAAGAGCTTACTTGTGGAGTAAATTGATTGAAGACATTAAAGTGTTTAAGTTGAAGTAAATTTAGAAAGTGTACAAGTACATGAGTTGAACTGAAGTAAAGTGTTGGGAAGAGTTGAGCTTCAAATGGCGGCACTGGTGCTATTGCTCTATTTTCCTCTTCTTTCCTTTTTTTTTTTTTTTTACTGTATTTTAATTTTTTTTAATATTATTTATTTAATAAAAAATTCTAATATCATTTATTGTAATGAATAGATGGATTAAAATGGATAAAATTGAATATTGGTTGACTTCACAAAATTGAATAGATTGATAGAATGGATATTGGAATTGAGCTAAACTGAGATGACTAATCCCGATGATTAGAGTTTAAATGAAGCATGTGTAAACTAATGTATGAATGAACATCGTTTACATTTGTATTTTAATGATAAAAATTACATGTGGGTCTACACATTAGAAAGATTATTCACGTGTGTGCGAATGTAAGCGTGTACGCACTAGAAAAACTTTCACGATTTGTTCAATCTCAATAAAAACACACAAACTCGTGATTTTATTAAACGTGAATTTTCTTTTTTCTACAAAAGAGTATTCAAAGTGAAGAGCACTTCTTCTCAAGAAAAAAAAAAAAAAAAAAAAAAAGTAAAGAGCACCGAATTACGTTAGGGATCATTAGAGGAAAAGCTAGTCTATTTAAGTAATGTTTCTTTGGTTTGAGCAAGAACATTCTTCAATAATTTTCCGTTGGCTTGAGGAAAAGAGCTTTTATCCTTTGATTCAAGTGAAGATTGATTTTCCATTGAATTCGTAGACTCTGCTTTGTAAATCAGGTAAGGACTCTATACTCAGCCTTCTGTTAGAATGACATTTCTAGAGGTAAGATAAGTTTGTACGAAGTAAGATGAGTTCATAGGCAATTTTCTTCCTCGAGGCAGTTGGTAGACAAAGACGCAAAAACTATAACTAATATATGTAGAATCCCCATTCAGGGCCTCAGGGTCACCAACTCTTACCTGTTAATTTCTACCATGAGTACCATCCTATGTTACCCCTCATTGACATCCTTCATTGACCAAGGCACACAAATTGGATACATTTTTTGGGTCCCCATGCTGTCATGAAGTAACGGCTCACACTTTCTCTTGAGATCAAACCTTGTAGACCACTTGTTTAGTCGATACAGATGGTATAGGAGGAACAAAAAGAACTGTTAAAACTTCAGAAATTTCGTCAATGTAGTTTTGTTCATTTTGTTAGCTAATTATAACGAATGCTCTCGACAAAGCTCTCCACCAAAAGCACAGCCCTACCCTGGAAAATGTTCAGGAATCTGGAAATATATTCCACTGTAGGATCAGTAGGTACACAGAGATTGGCTCATTGTCATCGAACAGCTTTTGTTTCATCTTCTTAACGTACAATAAAACTTTTATCTTTCAAGTCATTGACTCATTCATAATACAGGAAATTTAGTACAACCAGACACCAAGACGCCAAACCTCAGACATAAAGCAGCAATAGTTGCGGAAATAGGATTCACAATTTAGCATCTAATACGTAAACTCGTACTTCATTATTCACATACATCTTAGAATTCTAAAACAGTGTTCGGAATTGCGACTAAATAAAAAGCAAACACATCACAAAAGCTGACATATTAAAGCTCAAGCTCAATAGCTACTGCAATCCCGGCTCCCCCATAGCTTGATTCTGCTGGGTGCCCCTGCTAGAGCTCTGAGAAATTTCATTGTTGTTGCCTGTCACAAAAATCCCAACGTAAGTCTGTTAAATGAACAAAACTGAAAAGAAGGATATACATTTGCATTGCTGCATTGTGCTCAAGAAAAGACTTCGAAGAATTGTCTATATTGCTACTGATTACCTTCTGCAGTGTGCTCTCTTGCTCCAGTATCGCCGGGCCCTTTCCGAAACCAGGAACCAGCGGCATCATAGATCCTGTCCATTACACTCTTTCCAGGACTAGCTAACCCAGGACCAACATCGTCGTCATATACTGTCTCATCACTTCTGCCAAGACTCTGCGCGACCTCTTCTGATTCTGTGACCTTCCCTTTTATCACCACCACCTTCTTTTCTACCTCTGCTGTATCACTAACACCCTCCTTTTTCTTGTGTAAGGGTAGAGCTTCGGTAATCATCTCTGACAGAGCCTTGTCTTCCTCTCCAGGCTTCAGTTTATCCACCAAATACTCCTTCACTGACACCCCCTTGTCTGGGGCAGCAGTCGAACCGACCTCATGCTCAGTTGTTAGAGGAGCACCTGTGGACTGTGCTTCGTGCTCTGTCCCAGTCCCTCGCACCTTTGAAGCCACAGTTGACCCGACCTCTGCCACTTTCTCATACACTGGGGCTATTTTCTCTTGCACAGTAGTGGCAACTTTCTTACCATACTCCCCAATAGAGCCTGTCTTGGATGCCTCTTCAATGTGTTCTGGTCGTCCTTCACGGGTTCCACCACCATAACCTAGCTTCGATGCCACAGCATCCTTGGCATGTACAGCGGTGTCAGTTATTGCGGCTTTGACACTTGATAGTGTCTCACCATAGCCCCCTGGTATTGGTTTTTCGTCTAGCGGTCCATGTACAGGCTGCTCGTCGAGTGGTCCTACTGTTGAGGCAGCTGTTGAATGCTCATCACTACCGCCATATCCCAATTTCGATGTAACAGCACCAGTAGCTTGCTTTGCTTTGTCGGCAACCATTGAGGCAGCAGCTGATATCTTCTCAGTGTAGGTTCCTTGTCTCTGTCCAGACTCATCATGGAATACTGGACGGCTAGATCTGGTGGCATCAACTTGCGATTTGGAATCTGGAGGTTGAAGAAAGGAGCTTGTCTCCACTGTAACTGGCTCTGGAGAGAATTGATTATGGCTTCCTGTCGCAAATCTTTCTTCCTGATGCAGACTAGGCCCAAACAGCCTTTCCTGTTGCCCTGTAGTCGGTCCTTGATTCGAGTCGTCATGGATATTTATCTTGCCTAACTGATGCAAGATTGGGGTGATACCGATTTCTTTACCACCTGACAGGTACAAAAAGGACATCTCAATAAACCAGAATTCATACAACAAACAGCAGAAGCAGAATGACAATGTTTCAAAAGTGATAATCATAATGGCTATACTCTTCTGTGCCTTATAAGATCAATAAACCCATGTTCGAACAACATCCCAAATTTTAACGCATAATCAACTGGTCCAGACTTCAGAAATTACTAGTTCAAAAAAGGTCCTGTTGAGTGTCATATTGAGTGCAGCATGACAACTGTTCTACGCAACCATATGTACCAGCCAAAATTCAATCTTACCCCTGCCTGTTGGGTCGATGACTTTGCTTTGATAATTTTCACCATGACATTTCTCTCCTACTTCTCTTGGAGCATGAGGATCTTTCTCCAATGCTGCTGGTTTCTCAAGGAACCCTCCTAGGTTTTCATACTCTCCCTTTTGTCTTGTCTCAGGAACCACCACACTATGAGGTCCACCTGAATAAGCGACAACAGGTGTATTTCTCGGTGCAAAAGGTTTTTCTTCGGGCTCCAATCTTCCAGGATCAGTCCTAGACCAGCCCAAAGTCTCCTCCTGTCCAGGAACATATCTTGCAGTAGAGGTGTCAAAGGTCTGATACTCCACAGGCTTGCTGACAGGGACATGAGTCGCCCCTTCCATCGTGCCTCTTTCTTCCAGGTTACTCCCATGTTGCCTTGTAGTTCCTCCTCCAGGTACGAGGCTTTGAGCTGCTGTAGAACCATACCCTATCACAGTTATGGTTATAAGGCATGTCAGATATCTCAGAATAAAAGAATTAAAATGCAAATCAACTGTGCCAAAACATATGGAAAGAAACAACTTAGAATAAAATGTCACCGATTTTTCAAGGAAGGTAGATAAAGCAAACAAGGACTTAGTTCCACTAAATCACATCAGTGGTCTTTGCTTAAAAGCCGACAAACAACCTGTGATAGAGAAAGCCGTCTCATACCCTGCTACAGTTACAGCTTCAAATATGTCTAATTTAGCCAACTACCACAAACTTCCTACCAGTCCTATGAGTGGCAATACTTGTCGTGCAGACAAGAACTTAACCCAAGAACTTTGGTATGCCAGGATTGCTAGCATGCATCAAGTTTAATTTCACTGAATCACATTTGAGTCTGAAAAAGCTATATGTCAGTTACATCATAAGCTAAACACCAATGTGACTTTGGCTAGATGCCTACATGACATACTAAAGCACGATTATATAGCTTATAATTTAATCTTACCCCTGCCTGTTGGGTCAGTCACTTTGGCCTCATAATTTGCAAAATGTACATCTTCCCTTGAATCTTTCAGTACATGAGAATCTTTCTCTATGATTCCTCCCAGCTTTCCCTTGTGAATTATCCCCAAATCTCCGGTGCTATGACTGCCACCTGAATGAGCACCAACGGCGGGTGTGTTCTTCAGTGCAGAAAGTCGATCCTCAGTCCCAAGTGGCCTTCCTGTATCAGTCCTAGACCAATCCATGGTCTCCTTCTGTTCAGGTACATTGTGCGTGGTAGTAGAAGTGAACGTCTGGTAAGTACCCGGATTGCTAACTGGCACACCTCCCACTGCTGCTTCCATAGCAGTCCCATGCTGCCTTCCAATAATATTACCAACGCCTTGTGCTGCTGCAGATTTAGACACAGTGTTATGTAAGAGTATTCCATAATCTGCCTATAATAATGTCTCCTCTACGACAATATTACCTAAGTTTATGGTGTGATATCCTCAGAAAGAGCAGGGTATAACTATCTCCAGTAATACTCAATATATTAGATTGTACTCCGTATTAATTAGAAATATCTCGCGCTTTCCTCTGATCTCTATTAGATAAAATTTGGTGACCATGATTATTTCCTACTTTGACAATAACAAAGGTCCACCTATTTCAAGAGGACTAGCAACACCAACACATAGCAATGAATACATTTTAAGGGGGGATTTGATTACATACTTGGAGCGCCATGGATTCCAGGGTCTGTTTCCATCTCATCATCCTCGTCGTCGTCATCCTCATCATGATCATGCCCATGTCCGACATGGCCTTTCAACGTGTCCTTAATCTTCTTGGCCTTGGCCTTAACTTTCTTCAGTACTGATTTCTTCTCACCAGGATGCTCATGTTCATCATGAGGTCCACCTTTCATTCCATAAACATATCATTAGATCACAAATTATTGTCATAAAATTAGTGCAAAATACTGACAACACACGTACAAACAAACTTATCTCATTAATAGAACACAATTAAAAATGGAAAAGTCTAGTGAAGTTTGATATTAAACCTACAAGGCTAAAATACACGATGGTACATGTATACCACGTGCTATATACATTAGGAGATTTTTCTTCTTTTGTTTAAGAGGATTCTCAGTTTTCATGGGATTGATTACAACGGAGGGTGGGCGTTTGAAAACTTAGTTGGTAAAACATTTCCATGAGATTTCAGTGTTTACTACTATGCCACGATTCCCTTGGTAGAAAACCGCAGGAAAATGGTAGAAAAAATAGAAATCAATGATATGGCTACTCTAATATTTTGTTCTTTATTCGCCTCATAACTATAGCTTAAACTCTAAGGCATATAACATAAGTACTGCATCTATAATTAAAATCCTAGAGGAGAAAACTGATGGAGGATAGGAATGATACTGTTGTACTTGCACTGGATTTCCCATTCGTAAAACCTGATACATACGACTTCTTAAAAGTATCCACATGCCCGTTTGACGAGGTTTCAACAGCTAATTGGACACTGTGAACAGGATTGACTGGCAAAGTAGCTTCTTCAACAAACCTAAATGCACCATTTAGCACGAAATAGCCGTTGTCTTGGGGTGCAAGAAAGAATGATTCAGTGAAGTTCCTCCTCACATTATCCTTTCCAGTCAAACAACCAGTCACTAAGACCATCACCCGTTCACATGAGAAGCCTGAGCATCTATTGTTAAAATCTCTGCTCTGTAATTTGCGTAATCTAAGGAGCGTATTAGACCCTTGATTCCATTTCTGCTCGTGACACTCATCAGTTTACCATTAGGACCAGGCCGGCTCATCGTGCTAGAGTTGTGGTAAAAATGATGGACAAGCTCAGGCGAATGGAGCAAGATTCGGTAGAATTGACTGACAAAGGCATAACCCACGTCTTCAGCAGAGATGTTTTGATCACCCATCTCTCGTTCCGAAGGATCGGGAGAGAGAGAGGGAGAGTGGAGCCGGAGAAAAATAGAGGGGGTGAATAAGAGGAGTTTTAGTGTTACACTAGAATCCTAGTACATCAACAATATCTACGTATATGTATCCACGAGGAGTAAGGTCGGTCTAATGGTTGGGAGGTCAATCCACCGCCTGGGATTGTTTCAAGTTTGAATCCTCATATTCCCATCCCTTGCACAGTTGCACGATTAGTTACTCCAATTAATGTACCAAGAAAATAGTATGTATCCTCTATCAAAAACAACGTCGACCATTCATGCATCATGAAGTGGCCTATCAAACTTGCATAGAAATGCTAAGTGCTAAGAATTACACATTTCATTCAAACATGTTACTGATGTAGTGATGTTAGAAAACTAAGTCACTAGAAAATCAAAAATAACGTCTCATTCAGTCATTCATAGATTATGATTGATATTTAACTTGCATAGAAAGGCCAAGTGCTAAGAATTACACATTTCATTCAAACATGTTACTGATGTTAGAAAACTAAGTCACTGGAAAAAAAAAAACATTCAGAGTAAAACTTTCATAAATGTACCAGAGTGTTGCAAACCGCCAACATTATGATCATGGGGGTCTTCTCCATAGGTAGTGTGGCCTCTAGGGCGGTCCATTTGAGTGTTCATCTTGGTCTCCACGAGTAAGTTATCAGTTTAAACCTGACTAACAATTGGCAGTTTTTTGTTTTGATATAGAATGAAATTCTAGTATGAAAACTATGTGTTTATACTTTATAGTGCTGATGATCAACGAGGCATATAGTAGGACGTTACCAAATAGAGTAAGCAATCAATAGTTTGATTGGGTTTAAAAATTTTGGAGCGCATGGACGTGCCACCTTGCATGGGTGTTGGCTCTATAGCTTACAAACACGTATAGTTAGGAACTGCCACGTTCCTGCTTGCACAGTTACTTGAAAAGGCTTATTATTGTGTTGAGTTTGCCGACGCGGGATAGAGATGATCAAACACATCGCGATTCATAATCAATAGAGGGTAAGGTAAAAAAGATGAGATTGGCTGGTCAAAGGATGAAAACTGAAAGCATGGCTGTCACTGGCTATCATGTTATCTGTCAATTTTACCAGCCAAAGAGTGAAAACAGTAAGACTAGATAATTTGCACAAACCAAGTTCAGGAGAGATAATTTGCACAAACATTATTGGATTTATGGAACCCAAACATTATATAAATACGTAGTACTAAAGAGCACTAACAAGGTTCATACACCAGTACAATGGGAACAATTATGTAGGAGTCATCGAACTTGAAATCTAGTACATCTCATATCTCAATTCTACTTACTAAGAAACCTTAATTTTAATGAACGGGACACATAATTATGCATGTGTATTAACATAACATTTTAATTGAATGGTGATTTACTGTTACAGTAATATTTTGTGCTTATATGGTGATTTTATGTTATTATAATATTTTGTGCTTATGTAAAATTAATAAAGTCACTTTAAATATTTTGGATGTCATGAAGCTTGAGATTGAATTTATCCTATCAAACTTTATTTTCTAGTAAAATGATCACAATAATAAGAAAAATCATCTTGTTATACTTATATCTGCCAAAACTTGGATAAACGGTTCAATTTCTATGTGCTTTTTAATAATATATGTTTTATATAAAATATAATTGTCAAAAACTTTTATAAATGATCTCATGATATGACATGTATTATAAAATAAATTAAGGTTTAGTTGAGGTTTTAAGATGGTAAATTAGAGGTCCACCCCAAAATATTATAAACTCTCATGTCATATCTTATGACCATCTTATAGTATTTAGTCTTAAGAAAAGAAAATAAAAAATGGACGAAGTTTAGCATCGCTGGGAGTCTTTGGCGCCAGTTGGAACTTGGGAGGATGGCCCGAGTATATATACAGTACTAGGTTTTGATGTAGACTGAAAAATAACAAGTCTTGAGCCAATAAATACCAAACCTATTACTAAGACTTGCTGGATGGAAGATCATACATTCATACTATACCTTTGATCATTCATGCCCCCATAACTTTTCTTCATCGTAACGAAACATCTCAACAACCATGGAATCACAGAAGCACAAATTATTGGAGACATACCAAACTGGGATAAAATTGTTGGGTGAAACTAAAGCTCGTCTTGATTTTGAACTCCATAGTAAAACTTTCACTGGTACTAAACAAGAAGAGGGTCCTGTCATTATGGGTTTATTACAAGTTGATCATGACATACGAGAAATTCGATCCATCTGCCGTGTGATGGACAAGTTGCTCTCCCATTCTCTTCCGGATTATCAACTTTGGGTTTTGTAAGTATATACCATTATACCTTATGTTATATATTTTGTTTCTAGGCTTTTCGAAAATAATCAGTTGTATTATTGTATGTATACTATATTTTGTTAAAACAGGAACAGAGGAAAACAGAGAAGACAGTAGTATATATTCCTCTGAATACTTCATACTATTCGATAGATCACAGGCCTTTAAATAGTCAAGTACACAAGTACATAGCCCACTAAACCAAACATAACTCCCATGATTTGCATTATCCTAGAAATCAGAAGTACGTGACTTGATATAAGAAACTAGTGGACTTTGACAACTCCTAAAGACTAGGACACCTTAACTGAAAATATTTGACTCATGCAGAAATAGATAACTGTAATTCCAACAGTATTATTGTATGTATACTATGGGCATGTTCGGCAAAACTA
>CAAKMY010090076.1:2042-17069 GCA_901111285.1 Corrigiola litoralis | reverse complement strand
AGGAGTACCACGTGAATTTTCCGAATATATTAAGTAACATGTTACTATTCTCCCTTTGCCAAACAAATATTATTATTTAGTTTATTTAAGCCTAAAATTCCACTGCAATGTATGACTAACCTTGTGATCACTGATCAATACATACATATAGGTTGTCATGATAATCGAGAGTCCAACTACTTAATTAGATTTAATTCAGATTCGAATCCCTCAATTGTAAAACCATACACGTGACATACAATCTCCAGTAGAAGAGTGTGTGACTTGTTAACATATCAACCCCCGTTATTTATATAACTGGTTACTAGATGTACTGTAATGATGTTTTCTTGTATCAACTGAGCTCATAACATATGCACAATTGTTCATGGAGTGTGCCCATAAATGACTGAGGGTCTGAGGCCATGCATGCATGGTACTAGGATTTCAAGATGATCTATGACGATCTTAAAGGTTAACTACATAAAGTCCTTTGGTAGTATGATATAGTCACATGTCTGAAGTATTATGTATAGCACAAATGACGACAAAGACTTGGCTTGTTGGGTAGGAAATTAGGGGTATTTTCTTGAACAACCTTTCCAACGATTTAGAAGACGCTCGATCTATTGGACAAGACTTCTATTTCGTGAAGGATCGTTGCATAATGTGTAGCCTTATTTTATTAGTTCGCTATCCATGACAATTTAGTACAATAGTAAAAAACAACATATATTGTAAAATATTATTTTCTTCATTTCTTTTTATTCTTCCCACTTCTATTTTCACATATGCTAATATACAACTTATATCCAAAATATAATTTTTTTTTTTTCAAAGAGTATCCTAAATATTTTTAATTACATGGTAATAAAAATTATAAAAGTTTGATATTCTTAATCTACTCATTAAGACAAATCAAATAAAAATTCATATCACTATATTTTATCTTATATATTTAAAATTCATTTGATCTTTATCTTTATTCATAAATAGTTCTCATGGTTCTCATACTAAAAAGAAGAAAAGAAAAAATGAAGGAAGTACTGATTTGACAAATGAAAAATACAGTTCACAATGACACAAGACGAAGTCTTTAATGATCAATACTCATGACAAAAACTTTTTCTAAGCATAGTTCTTGGACCTTCTTTGTTAGGGAAGAAACACCCAAGCGAGTGAGATCAATGTGGCTAATTGAAAATAAATATTGTTGGAGGAACACCAAAACAAATGGGACATTCTAGTTAAAAGGATTAGCTGAGAATGGTCCAAATAAACTGGTAAAAAGTGCGCACACATGTAACTATATAAAGTAGAGGTTTTAAAGTAAAATATTGACCTATTTACATAAAAGATGGTCTTAATATAAAAGATATCAGTTTTAAATTAAAATATTGATCTGTTAGTTATAAAATAGGGGTTTTAAGGTGAAAGATTGACCTTAATTATAAGAATATTGAAATTATAAATTAAAATACAAAGATTTTAAGTGAAAGATTGACGTTTTATTATACATGGTTGAGTGTCCCTATTTGCTGGGATGTAAGGAGAGGAGGTTGCGTGGCGGGCTATTTCCTGTGGAAATGTGGTGGTATGGTTGGTAGTGGGTGGTGAGAAGAGGAGGTGGATTAGTATTAGGGATTGGTCTCATCATATACTTAATCTATGGTGAGACCGTCTCACTCAAGTAGTTCCGCTCATGGGGAAATACTCAACATATTTAATACCAAAAATATTATAACAAAGATTTATGATATAGGACAATGAACTTTGGATGCACCTAGCTAACAAGTATCCTCTTTATGTATGGGGGCATAAACTGCAAATCAAACTAAAATGGGTCATCAACTTTTTGTTTTTTGTAGTCGTCAAACTTTATTTAGTATGCCAAGAAGAGTTGATGAAGACTTGGGTAGAGTTATTGTAATTCGTAGAAGTAATCATATGGGCACAATTGGAAGGTTAATTTGAAGAAAAAAGCTAGCTTAAATGGTGAGAGCTCTAATACCCTAATAGTGAGGTTGGAAGTTTGATTCTTATCATCGACTTTGTGCTGACATTTTTAACAAAAAAACAATAGTTCAAAGGTTTTCGAATTGGGTGCAAACGACATATGCCCAATATCCTCATTTTTGAGTGGTTCTGGTATAATTCGAATCGAAAGAAGAAGAAAAGAATACAAAAAATAGATTAAAAATATTAGCAAAATTTGTTGTATGTTTGGACTTTAAACGATTTAACATTAGAGAAAACATTAGGAAATCAATCTAATTACTTTGTTACTATGTACAGTTAAACCCCTCTTTACGATTATATCAAATCAACTCCTTTAATTTTTCTGTATATGCAACCAAACAAATTGTTGTATATTCTAGGCCAATCTTTAAACCAAAAAATAAGTTAATATCAATTATACATTAAATATGCATTAGTCTATACTATATATATAAAATAATTACACTCTAATTTTTTAACCTTCTACGATCATAATAGATTAAAATTATTACTCTTTGAATGATAACTCATGGCACACTGACACTAATTGGGACGGTAAATGAAGAAACTAGTTTTTGGCTTGTGTGATGCATGTGATTGTACGTTATAGTTTCTAGAATTTGTGAAGACCTACCTAATATAAAACATTTTGCGACATGCATGCTACCACTACATTACTTTTTTGTTTGCGGGATGCAAACACTTAGTAAAAATCCGACTAATTTTTGCCTAATATGAGCAAGTGACTCTCATGCCACTCCCAACACACTTTCATATCTCTTTCAAAACCTATTTTATCCTTTTCCCTCCAAACTCTTTCTCTTCCCTTGGTGATCAACTACCTCCTTCTCTTCACTAACCTTCTCTTACCATTTTCTTCTCTGATAAAAGAACATTTACTTTGTCAGTCCAAAACATCTCCATCACCCATCTTCTCATTCTTTCTTCTCTCCTAACTGAAAAAGGCAAAAGTTTGGTCAAGGGAGGACCACTTTTGCTAGTACAATAAAAAAAATGTTGAGTAAAAGGTGAATCATTAAACAATCACTGAAGCATGCTATATAAACTGTAGTATTTATTTCCTTTAAATTTTTTATGAGTATAAAAATACCCAATTTTTCTAGTGGCATGTGTTAGCCCTGATTTTATATTATTGTCTGCCAGTGATTATGTACATAATACATATTAAAATTTTGTGGGAAGTGTGTATTGATGCTTTGTGTGGTGATTAATTAGTTTATCTATTGGTACTTGTCAATCGAATATTACTTTATACACAATGTCATCCTAATAAAATTGAGCATTCATCCTTTTTTTATATATTAAATGTACTAGTATATTTTTATAGTTGCTTATTGTTAACAATTGTGTAGGTTGTGGCTCCCTAATGTCAAAGCATATAGGCTGATTTGGGACTTTATCATGGGGAAACTTTGATTACCAAGAAAAATAAAATTGAATATGTTGGGGGGTATTTTGGAATTGGTGATGGACGAAGATGGTATATGTTGGGAGACATTGTTGGACTATGTGACAAATCAATTAAAGTATAAAGATGGTGAATAATGGTTAAGGAGACATGATTTTAGTTTGTTGGATGGTAGGAAACAGCTAAAGGGCAATGACGATATTGTGAAAGCCATTAAATCTTAGTGTAAATTTGGCATAGTCTCACTATATGTATGGTTCTTAACCTCACAAGGAACACATCAAAAAGCCCCTCCCAATTTTTTTCAATCCCTTAAACTCACCACTTTATACTCTCACACCGAACATATGTAAACTTCTTAGAATAAGACCTCTACTCATTCAACCTACCACCTCCGAAAACACATTATTCCCCCCATCAAAGCTCGCTTATAGGAGTACTAGAGACAAAGGAACAAGAGTTGGTGATAAATTATGTCAGAGGAGCAAGTGGGGGTCAGTGTAGTGATGTTTGGGGTCAATTTGATGACTTAATTGATGATGAGGTTGATGGTCAAAGGCAGCTAAATAATGTTCATGATAGGCTATGATGGTGAGGGGCAGCTTAATGATGGTGAGGGGCTGCTAAAAAAATGGTGAGGGTGAGACCAATGTTGAGGCAGGAAAATTCTGATGGTGAGGTAGGGGGAGTGAGGAGCTTTATGAGCATGATTAGGATCCAATTTTAAGTGATGGAGATGCTGATGATGATAATGACAATGAGATTTTTGATGAAAATGTTGATGTAGGCATCCTATAAGAAGTACAAAGGGGTGTCGGTAATGTAGAAGAGACTGAGATAGTAGCTAATGAGCAAAATTCTAAGTCTAATGAAAGTTTCCATCTTGAATCTGAAAATGAGTTAGCTTATGCGAATGCTGAGCTAAGGAGTATGAGTGGATCTAGTGAGAAGGAAAACCTTTATCCAATTTTCAACATTGTGGTTGAATTTGGTAGAAAGATTAAGTTGGTGCAAGGCCTGGAGTTTCCATTAACCAAGGCTTTTAGGAAGGCATTAAGGCATCATTCTACTGATAATAGTTATGACTACAACCTGCTAAACAATGGACCAAAAGGGTAATTGTGTACGGTAAGCATAGGTGTAGTTGTGATTCAAAAAATGAAAGAGCAAAGTTGGTGAAGTTCAAGTGTGATTTGGAGGAGGTGATGAAGTGCGAATTCAAAATATTTACAACAAACATAAAGCTTAAAGGGACTTTCCAAATCAAGACCTTGAACTTGGAGTATAGGTGTAGCTAAGTTGACATCAACTCAAAAATCAGCTCTAAGTTATTAGTTACAATTTAGATTCTTGGAGAACAAGAGGCTAGCTAGACCCTAATCAGAAAATCTAAGTTTTGCATGAGAAAGTCCCGATTGACCTTTGGGCTACTATTGGGTATAACAAAGCCTATTATGCAAAGAAAGGGCTTTGAAAATGCTATTTGGGAATGCTGAGGATCAATACAAGAAGGTGAAGGATTATACTTCTGTTGCATCACACTCGGATCAATTGAAACCCCCCTCCAACCTTTCAAAAAATGTACATATGTTTATTTCCAAGCTTGCAAACAAGTTTCATGAGTGGATGCAGGCCAATAATTGAAATCGATGGGTGTCATCTAAGAAGCCTATATCCAGGGTGAATTCTCATTGCAGTTGCAAAGGATAGAAATCACAACATACTTCTAGTGGCATGGGAAATAGTTGCACTACAAGAAAAAAGTCATTTAGTGACTGATAATTAGCAACCAAAAGAAAAGTAATCGCTAAACCACATTTACCGTATTTTGCGACTAACAGTAACTCGGACTTAAAGTTGTACCGAGATATTATTGGTCGCGCAATAATCGCAAAATTGAAAACCAACAATTATTTACGCAACAAATCCAAAATCTCAATTAAACGTCCAACACTCTCACCACCCTTTACATTTAATAGAAACTCTGCTCATTCACTCTTAACTTAACCGCCTCAAGCTCCATTTTCTCTAAAAATGGATACCACATTTCCAATCACATCTTAACTTCTTCCACTAAATCCATGCACCCTCCAGACTTCATCCCCGCCTCCATTATACTCTTTCACTCCATTTTCATTGATTCACATTAAAGCCCCAAAAACAAATACTAGTAGAAAACTTTGAAACTATTATTATGGGTGATGTAGTGCAACTGTTATTCGATGGGAGGCGACATATATGAAATGCAAGGCGAAGCCTATAGGGGGGAGAAGCTAGTGTGAAGGACGCCCTTTCACTTCGTGGAAGATACATGAGTTGTCGAGTGGAAAGAATGTGATGATGAGTTTCTGGCCATTTTGGGGGATAGTATGTATAAATTGTTCTCTTGGTATCCAACTGCTCATTTAAATTGGAACTTTTGCCCATGTTGTCTACTAACCTTGCCCATGTTTTTTCAACATACTAACATTGTTATTGTTGTGATGTGTAGGGTTTATTGCATGTCTTTCAGGAAGTGGAGTGCTAAGAGATTCTGTTGTAGGCACAGTTGGGCAAATTTCAAGCAGGCATTTTCCCGAGAGGCATTAAAGGTAGCATTTTGAAAAGCTGCTAGCTAGAGCTTACATTAAGGTAGAAACCTTTCTTATGCTTGTTTAGTATCAATGCTAAATATAGGTGCACTTTTAATGACCGTTTATAGTTATTTGATATATAAAATCTAGGGAGAATTTGATATGCACATGAAGGAAATGAAAGAAATTTCAAAGGTTTAAGTATACCATGTTGTTGAACAATTGTTGTGAAAGTTTCAACAATGTGTTTAAAGAGGCTAGGGATCGGACCAACCTATATTGACTATGATGGAGTGGATGAGGTATAGCATGAAGAGAATGTCTTAAAAAAAGGAAAGTTGTTGACAAATTCCATCAATCTTTCATGCCCTCTGCCATTAATAACTTAAAAGTTTATACAAAGGAAAGCAAGAATTGTTTGATTCATATTGCTGGTTTGGATGTATTTAGGGAAGATACCTATGTTGTGAAGCTTCAATATAGGACTTCTGACTGTTTTAAGTGTGCTTTGACTAGTATACCATGTCCCCATGCCTTTGCTTGTAGAATGTGGAATAGGTTGAAACATGAGGACTTTCTGCATCAAGCTTATACCACAAAAACCTGCAACTATTCCTGGACTCTTGAACTAAAAAAAAAAAAGTGGCTCAACATCAACAACATTGAGTCAAAGTCTCCTCCTTTTTTTAGGAAGATGTGTGGTAGATAATCTCTAAATATCATATTGCAGTTGTCATTCCCTGGTAATCAAGGGAGTTCACAAGCAAGAGGTGAAAATTGTGACTACCCAACCTCTATCACAACCAACACAGACACATGCAATCCCAATAGATGCCAAGTACTAGGACATTGCAGCCTTAAGGACCTACCCCACCTACAGTGATGATGCAACCTCTTTGGAGGCCTTGAAGACCTCCAAGATCTGTCATAAGTCTTTTATTAGTTAACTAGGTTTCTTTTTGGACAAGAAAAAATATTTATGTAATTAAGGTTTTTTTTTTTACAACACTTTTAAAATTAGTTGTGTGTAATAAGAAAAATATCTAATGGCAATGAATGAATTATTTAATTAAGGCCAATTCTTTGCTATCAACCTTGTGCATGAAATTTTCATTGGCTTTCTTATTTTTGTGTGTGTATGCATCAAATTGAATTGGAAAAATGAAAAACAGTATGGAAAAGGAACACAATATATAATTCCATTTATTGATAAAAATAGATTTAAATGAGAACCTAGTACTTGATAATAAATTTTTTTTTTTAAAGAACAAGAGTACATTACATTTATCATTCTCAGTAAACATTAGTCATTCCTTCTAAACTAGCTACCTTACTTAAATAAGATCACTGCAAAAACAACACAAATCATAGCCACCAAGTAGTATTTATTATGCTTTTCACCCTCTTCCACATCATAACAGATTTCAGCTCATCGCTTTTTTTTTTCAGCTTTCCATTCGCGTACTTAAACTCAGCTACCTCATTCTACAATCCACCCTTCTCATTGTTCATAAAAGACATCTCATTTTTAAGCCTATAAAAATTGATTGATCACATCTATTTGCCACTCACTCATCACCTTATCAATCCATCTAAAGAATCTGCAGCTTCCTTTCTCTATCTCGTGCTTATAAAACTTGTATGCCCAAAACCTCCTTCATGGGTTCTCAAAAGTCCATACTCTTAGGGATACAGCAGCAATGGTACAATTGCAGGTAAGGGTAGCTTTTGAAGAAGATGATTCATTTTACATTGTAATTAAAATAAAAAAACTTGTTTCAATTTGTTAGAAATTGAAAAGCCTAATTTTAGAGAAACTAGGGCTTTTCTATTGTAATCAACAAAATAAACATAAAGATTGAGAAAATGGGAAGAGAGAGGTAACTTACCTGTACAACCTTGTGTTAGCAGTGAGGAAAGGAGATAGATTCATAAATCTTCAATGGGGGTAACAGGAGAAGCCAATGAGGTAGCTAAAGTAGAGCAATGTATAAAAGGGGAGAGGGAGGGGGTGTGTTCATGCTTTTGGTGGGAAATAATTTAGTTGGTTTGGAGCGAAAATGAAAATATAGTTGTAGAGAGAGAAATACTGGGTTTGGATGGGCGTGGGAGTCACTTGCTCAGAAAAGGCAAAAATTGGTCGGATTCTGATTAAGTGGTAGCATCTCGCAAAAAAAGTAACTTAGTGGTAGCATCTCGCAAAAAGTTTCATATTAGAAAGGTATCGCAAATTCTGGAAACTTAGTTGTAGCATAAAAAAAAACACTAATAACTATAGTAATTGTTTAAAAGTTTAACGGTTACATTATTAGTAAGCTTTTATTATGTTATTCATTTTTTTATATAATATGTTATTCATTCTTAATTACATTATTATTATTATTATTAATTCACAATAATTTTTGGTACCATTTCCCCATTTTTTGTTTCATTTTGAGTAGATGGATAGGCTCAATTATATTGGCCCCATTATACAGGTAAACATTGAATGAGACATATAATTAGAAGATGTCAAGTGGCAGCTTGTCCGCACTTAAACGTCCTCTATAGTGCACTATAAGCTAGTGAAGATATAGATTGAAGATTGACATTTAATTTTTACCTAAGACTATATAAAAAAAGAGTATATGAATTGTGTACATAAAAGTACTTTTTAATTAAATCTAGGTTGTCTAATATGTGTAATTGGTTTGTTTTACACATTGGTGAGAGCTGGAGTTGATTTGCCCATAGAGGTCATAGTTTATGGGAGAGACAAAAATAAAGAGTGTCATGATTGAAGAACAAGAGCATATATCGAAGTAACCAGTTCAGTAGTTATATTTCATAAAAAAGGAAAATATTATCTGGAAGCACAAGCAATGAATCAATTCATTGTTTATCATTACTATTATATACAACACATACACCTATGAAAATTTGTCCATTTCCCATCATGTCAAAATTGGCAATATACAACACAACCAACCACCAATCCACCATCATCCACGCCGACACATAAATTTTCTACAAGTCAAGAAACTTAGCCTAATTAACTCTGATCTCACCAGATATTATGATTTTTGGGTAAATTCTGCCTTCACTACATAATTATTTACAGTCTCACAATAGTGGAATATCAAGAAGCAGATGGTGCTCAGTCAGCCAATTCACATAACAGTGCAGGCATTGGGGTTCTCATCACTAAACATTTGGGGCGGATGTGAATAATCAGGTGCATGCCAATATTGCACAACTTGGTGACCATAACCTTCCCCTTGCTGTTGCTGCCTTGGATCATAGGCGTGGGCATAGCCATACTCGTAGTTGTATGGGTTGTACTCCATTTTGTTGACCGTGGCAGCATTGTCCTTTGATGTGCTTGCATCACCACCACCACCAGCATTGTCTTTCTTTTCTTCAACCCCTTCCTTTTTCTCACCCCCTGATCCTTTGGACTTTTCTGCTGATCCACCACCTTCTTTAGGCTTTTCGGCTGAACCGCCGCCACCCTCTTTGGCCTTTTTGTCTCCACTAGCTCCTTCATCTTTTTTCGCCGAAGCCAGCTCTACAGGTCTCTTCAACTTTGTATTCAAGTATGGCAAGAGCTCTTTCGTGTTCATAGTCCCCTTTGCTGTGATCAGATCTTTTTTCAAGTCAACATTTACATCTTGAACACCTGCAGTATAATGACCATGAGATTCCAAGCATACAATTTTTTAACACGAAGAGAAACCTATAAGACAATCTAGTTGATGTAACCAACAAAATGACCAGTATCCCGTAAAATCCTTCCTAACTTTGTATCTAAAACACTCACCTTCGCACTTGCTGACGATTTTCTTAATCTTCTGAGCACATCCATCACAGTGCACCCTAGTCTTGAATAATACGGTAGCAACTGGAGCCTGCAGAACACAAATTAAAAAAACATAAAAAAATTCAGTTGAGTAAAAATTAAGATTGTGATGACGATTACCAAACATAAATCAAGTAATAATTTATATTAACTTCAAGCGCAAAGCATCCAAAAAGTTATTAAATCAATTCAACAAGCACATCACTATCATGATATGCATGGATGAGCTAACAAGTGCGGCAAGTAGCATGTACAAACACAAATCACCAAAGAAAGTGATATAATTTGTTAATACCTCTTTGATATAAATTTAATTATCTAAAATTTTAGCTGAACTGCTCCCATTTAATTTATTCACAAAATCCATTAGTTGACGCTTCGCCACAAGTTCTCCCAGCCAAACAAAAGAAAGAGCAGGACAAATATGTTTGCTGTTCTTAGAGATAAAATCCAATTTATAATTCATTTGATTACGTAGACAATCATTGTTAGCTCCTGCGATTCATGTCAGCAGGAGCATAAAAAAACAACCAAGCCACCATAGCACTCAATTTAATTGGATAACACGTACGATAGCCTTTCCACAAGGATCAAAGACTATGACGTTCTATTCAGAATTATCGGCCTGAATGGCAGTTTTTATGAATGAAACGTTTCGATTAAGCTTCAAGCCAACATGATTTTATTCATTTAGTGTTCACAAGAAGCATAAATAATATGTTTACAAAGCACGGTTGCATCACTATAAGAAACCATGTTACGTTCTGTTTTACTAAAATACCACTTGCACGTTCCTTCTAGAAAAGCAAGTACATGATACAGTTCACTACCACATGCTTTATGTCCCCATGTTTCGCTGAGCTAAGGCTTAAGCCTCCCAAATTTAATACAACTTGTTCCAGTTCCACTAATCAATTTGCATGTACCAGATGACTCAGTACTACGGAGTAACATGCAACACAGAGCAACTATGTAGGATTCCTACTCTCCTTAAGGTATAAGAAGCAATATGATATAACAGCATGTAATCTAATTACACACTTGACCAGCAACTCAAACCTAGAACTTCCTATACTGGTTGTTCAACATCACACTAGTCTAAGGCTTTTTTTTTTTTTTTTTTTTTTTTTTACATTAGAGCAACTACTACTGCGGGAAAAGAGGATATGAGATTCGAATATGGGATAATCCAAGACCGGTTGATATCCCAACCATTGGGTCAAGCACTCCTCGACCTAAAGCTTTATTAGCCATTAGAATGAGAATGTAAACATACAATAATATAGTTTGTTCCATTAATTTTACACCCTCGGCAATAGTATATGTCAACAAAATACTCCAAAGGATATCAAGTCAATAAAACAGGTCTACATTCACTACCCACCAACCAAATTTTCATGTTCTATTTCCTCTTTTTCTAAAGCCCTTTAATGATCACCAAAAGAAGAAAAAAAGACTAAAAAAGAAAAAGAAGCAAGAAGAAGAAAATCAAAGTCAAATAGAAGGCACACAGAAAATATATTAGTACCTCCTTAGGCTTCTCTTTCTTATCCTCTGACTTCTTATCATCAGATTTCCCCTCTGACTTTTTCTCATCGGATTTCTTTTTCTCATCTGACTTCTTCTCACCGCCACCGCCACCCCCACCGCCTTCCTTAGCTGCTGCTTTGTTTGGTTGAAGAGACACCAACTCCACCTTCCTTTTAATCTTCTCCTCCACCCTCTCCTTAATTTTTACGGGGTCCACATTCCCTATCACTGTCAATTTGTTGGTAGCACAATCTGTCTTTACGTTTTCCACACCTACAATTCCATAAAACCAAACACAATATAAACACAAAGTTAGAAGTTTTCTACAGCAACTTCTTAAGTCTTTCACACGCTTACACTATACCAGCATTAAATTTTTTTTTTTTTTGATTGCTTCATAAAAGACAAAAGTTGTACCAAAATTTTTGGTGACAAGTAAGCTATTTCTCAATGTACATACCATGTTATCATGACATAGAGCTAGAGAGGCACCTAAAATTCATATTTAAACACTAAAACTAGCTAAACCAAGTAAAGACCAATATCAAGAAAATAAACGGTCAAAAACTCCATAGACCGAATAATTCGGATATTTAACTGCCACCATAGTCGTGAAAATATAAAACGGCTAAAGAAATGAAATAAATACGAAATTTAATATGGACGTAGACAAAAACAAAGAAAAATAAAATCTGGGTATTGAAGAAACATAATTATCATTAATGGGGTATGAATCAAAATTGTACCTTGGAAATTCTTAAGAGATTTCCTGACTTTCTTGGCACAACCTTCACAATGCATATCAAACTTAAGAACAACTGTGCTGACACCACCATCGCTCTTCTTCTCTCCTTCATTCTTCTTCGCTCCTTCTTGTTTCTGCAATCAAGCCAAGGTGAAAATGATCATTGATCAATGAAAACCAAAAAAGATAGAATTATGATCAAGAAAAGAGTATACTACTAGAATAAAACTACTAACCTCACCCATGATATGTAAATATGGGTATAGTTTTAGATGTGATTGTGTAAGTGAATGTGAAGTATATTGCTAATATTGTGGGTGGAGTTTTATGGAAAGAGCAGTTGTTTCTAACGTTGTTGTGTGTAATGCAGGGATATGTTGTTTGGAGAAGAAGGGATATAGGGAGGTAAGTGCGGGAATATATAGGGTCGAGATATGGAAAGTGTATTTGTAACGGAAAAAAGGAAAAGGAAATTATGAAGGAAGGAAGAATTTTCCTCATTCTTTAATGCACGTTCAATATTCATTTATTTTCTGATAGGTGTAGGTTATACTAGTACACAGTAGTACTGGGTGAATCATGCATTGTGTGATTGTGTCCCCAGAATAAAAGAAGTTGAAAACTGTTTCTTAAAGAAGCCCTTCTTTTGTCTAGAATGTTTTTGCCTCCCTTGATATTGTCTTGTTTGACCATAAGTACTTTAGTTGATAACTTGATAAGGTTTTTTTTTTTTTTTAGGTAAAAGAGGGGGTGAGAGAGTATTATTAATCAATATCGAGCTCCGTTAAAGTGGTAATACTTTGCGGAAAATTGTCTAATAATATAACTCCCATCCCAACGAAAGGGAAAGATCTAGTAGCATGATGAGCTACCATATTTCCATTCCTCTAACATGAGAACAACGAAAAGATGCAAAAGACGAGATCATCTCAACAATCTCATCAATAAATTAAACAAACCCAAAGGTTAGAAAATATGTGGCCTCTCATAAGTTGATAAGGTTGTATAGCTAAATTTAAAATGCTACATTACAGTGATCTAATAAAGAAAAGAACTAACTCAAATAGTTAGAGCTCTCTTATTTCAATTATTAGGTTTTCGATTTATATCAGCGACTTCGTGGACCAAAGAAAAAAAATTAGAGTAATCTAAATTACTTAAGTTAATCAGGTTTGTTATGATTTTTCTAGTTAGAAGTATATTTGTCTAATATTGAAATTTATTATAGATGCCTAATACTTTTGAATCAATGAAATGAAACGACCTTCAACAAAGTACTTTTGTTGAAAACTATTTTTTTCCTTTTTTATGTATATGAGATTTGATAATGGGTAGAGGTGATCATCGGACCAGGTCGGGCGGGCTTTGGGCCAAAAACTCAGGCCTTACCCCGCTTCATCAGGCTTCGGGCCGAGCTCGGGTCAAATCTGGTTGTTTTGGTACTTTATTAACGATTCTTATACTTAGTTATTAGTATAAATCTCACCTCGAATTTTCTGAAGTGATTTTTTTAATTCACTTATTTTTTCGAGATCTACCTAACTACGGTTATAAAACAATAAAATTTTATTTACAAAAATATAATAAATTTCGAGAATGTTTTTTATTGCAATTTTTTCGAGATCTACGCAACTATGCTTAAAAACAAGTTTAAATAATTAAAATATTAAAATTCCGGACCGTTTGGGACGGGATTTCGGGCTTGACCTTGGTCCAGATTCCGGCTCAAAATCGGGTCGGACCACCAGCCCTGACAAATTTGATTAGCTCTAATAAAGGGTCTCGTTTCAAAAAGAATAAAGTATTGCGGTTTCTCCACTATTTAACTACAAGTCAGATCATCTTTGGATGAAGTGAGTGCATCAGTTATATATACAGAATGACTAGTGGTCTGAATATAGGCCACCTCAACACATTGTTGGATAATGCAAAGGTTAGTGGGGGTCATATGAGAATTTAAGTGGATTATTATTGCTCCTTTAATTCCTCCACTACACCATTATTGCCTCCAATGATCTCTAATTACTTCCTCCATAAATTGTCATTTATTCCATGGTTTAATGTGGTGTTATAGGTTCTTGTAACCTCCACATTGATATTTTATATATTGGTTTGTGTAAACCAACTAGTTTTTGGCCCCGTGAAATTCACGGGGTTGTTTTATGACGATTTTTTAGTTAACATTTATTTGATGTTGATGGGTTATAGTTGTTTCACATATTTTCTTTTTTTTCTAGAGGAGAATAGATAAAATCTTGATTCATTATTTTGGTCACTATCATTAACGATTTATTAATTAATAGGGATCCATGTTTTCCATGTCATTGTCCTATATGGCGGGTCCATTGCTTACATGTCATTGTCTTGCGTGGCAAGCTCCTGAGCAAGCAACGCCTTTTAATAGATACTAGTTTTTGGCCCCGGCGAGCCTGGGGATTTGCAAAATATTTCTTTTGTTAGTTAGTTTTGTCATTAGTTAGACTATCTATGGTTTATATCCACTCATTCACCAATATATGGTTTACATTTTATCATAAGATATTATTTAAATTTAATAATAATATTGTAACTTTTTTAATGAATCAATTGTACTTACTCATACCATCATGAAAAAGAATTAATTACATTATAAAATGTTGGTGTTTAATGATAAGTATGTTATGAATTAATTGCATTTATATTATTGTCCATAAAATCGAATAACTCTTTAATATGTTTTAATGTGTGCCATATCGGCGCTGATTGTATTATATGGACGGCCATATGATGACATTTGGATTGCTGACTTAGCACGATGTCGTTGCAACAACACCTTTTAACAGTATTGTATAGATAGTATAGATTTGGATGACTACATCTTGGTCTCATCTACCATTCTTTCATCTCTCATTTTCTAATTATAAGCAAAAACTTCATTGAGTTCCAACTCCTCTTG
>CAAKMY010090075.1:0-18548 GCA_901111285.1 Corrigiola litoralis | reverse complement strand
TTCCAAAATTTTAGGAACCGGTTCCAAAAATTTGGAACCGGTCCCAACCGGTTCCGGTTCCGGTTCCTTGGTTTTGGACCGGGTACCCGGTGTTGCTCACCCCTAGTTGTATCTGATTATGCTGATCTTAAGATATTAGAACTTCGGAGCTCCATGATTTAACTAACCATTTTGCCTCTTTTTATTTGCAGCCGGCAGAATGGGGCAAGATGAGTATGTGCGATGCTGAGAGAAGGCTTCTTGCCAATGCGCTACTTGATATCTCAAACGAGTGGTTTGTACTTCTTTCAGAATCTTGCATTCCAATCTACAACTTCAGCATGATCTACAATTACATAAGGAGATCCAAATATAGCTTTATCGGTGCTTTTGATGATGCTGGACCATATGGGAGGGGACGCTATAATCCGAATATGGCTCCAGAGGTTAACATAACCCTATGGCGCAAAGGATCTCAATGGTTTGAAATTAACAGGAGACTGGCCATCAACATAGTTGAAGACACCACTTTTTACCCCAAGTTTGAAGCGTTCTGTAAGCCAAATTGTTATGTGGATGAGCATTATTTTCCCACCATGCTAACCATCCAAGCAGCACATCTTTTGGCAAATAGAAGCATCACTTATGTTGACTGGTCACGGGGCGGAGCTCACCCTGCCACTTTTGGTAAAAGAGACATCACTGAGGAGTTCTTCAAAAAGATTGCAGAAAGTAAGACTTGTCAGTACAATGACAGGAATTCTTCCGTTTGTTATATCTTTGCGAGAAAATTTGCACCAAGTGCTCTGGAACCACTGTTGCAATTAGCTCCTGCAGTTTTCGGTTTCTGACAACTTGCAGATCACATTTGCAAGGAAAACTATCCTAAATTCTGTGCCGAGATGACAATGAATTTTGGCAAACATATCCGACTTTGAAGGAGGCCATGACTGCCTTAAAAGGAGAAGGAGGTTCTTCAGAAGTTTAAAACATGCATCAAATCGCCCTGCATGAACAGAGGTATCAAATGTTGCATCCTTTCCTGTCTGGCCTAATTCATCAACCCAGAATGTTTCTGGTGTATAGATTTGTTAGAAACAAAGTAGCATCAGTAGTATATTATTATTTGGCGTGGTGTTCTGTAGATGTTAGAATAATTTGATCTAGTTTAGGTGTAGGTTTTCTGTATAGGTATGACACAAGTTGATCGTGCAGAAATTTTAAATGAATACCAGCGATATAGCATTCTCTTTTCTGCCTATAACGCTTTATTTTTTTTTTTGGTTACTTGAATCATGAAAATTTGGCGTTCTTCTTCCTTTTTTTATATATTTTGCATAGCTTACCGTGTCATATTTGATACATTTTGCATTTTGGGAATTCCAGCTATTTTACCTTGCAATGTGTTACAAATACGGCCGTTACTTGGCAAAAGTGCAAAAATTGGAAACAAAAACCGGCTACTTGTACACTCAAAAAAAATTTAAATATTCAATCATTAGTTAAGCTCCCGCGTGAGGTTGGGGGTTCGATTTCTTGTCAACGATTTTGTGCGCACACCTTAAATAAAAATAAAAAATAAAAAAAAGACATGCATATAAAAAAGAAAAGTAAATTGACATATGTCGGGAGTATTCGTTTGATCCATTAAACAAGCATTTTTACGTACTCCGTGAAATGAGGGAAAATTTCATATTGGTACCACAAAGGAATAGAGCAAAAAAGATAAGGAAATTATGCAAGGTATTGATATAAGATAAAGATATACGACCATATCAGAAGGTAAAAGAATCCTTCCAAAATGCAATCTCGCACCAGAAAAGGTTAAAGAATCCTTCTCAAATCTTTCTTGTAGTTCCCATTTCTCTCACAAATTAGGCTGTGTGGTGTTCTTATAAATAAGGACGAAACCATTAAGTCTGCCGTTTTCGCCTGAGTTCCTAATCTCTCAAAATGATGGCAATGAAACTCTCGACCACCCTCTCTCAAATTGCTAGTAGATGCCAACATCCTACCTCCCACCTTCCCATAAAATTCCGTATATTTGGCTCTAGCATCTACAGTTATGCTACGAATTGTTGGGGTAGACTAACGGTGTTAGATTTGGATTGTCTTCCGCAACGTTCAACTCCATGGCTCATGCTCCCTCCTAAACTCGACAAAGACAACAATTTAGTAGACTGCTTTTACAGCCTGAATGACAACCAAGTGGTGAGGTTGAACCGCAAGAAGTGCCTCGGAATTCCAGACTCAGCTAAGTGTTTTGCATCCACTAGGGGATGGTTAGGGTTCGTGGAACCTAAGGGTGAGTGTCCCATCTACTTAAGCAATCCTTTCGGTGTTAAGGATGTGGTCCGTCTCCCTTCCGTAGACACCATGTTTCGCATAGTTGGCTTGAAGCATGACCATATGATAGACTACTGCTGGCGTAGTGACGCGGGCTATTATAGTCCCTATAGTTACGAGATGACACCTGAACAGTTGGTCAATGGAGGGGGTTTATCTCATCTTGTACTGTCGCATAGAGATCCTCGCCATGAGTCCTGCGTAGTTGTTGCTACCCAAGGAGGGGGCTCATTTGATACCTGTATCACTTACTGCCCCATTGGTGAAATGCTCAAGAAGCCAAAAAATGGTGATGTCAGTTTTGGGTGGAATTTGGTTCAGCCACATGAAGCAAGCTTCGGAAATGTAGAGAAACAGATTATTTTCTCGGAAAAGGATGACCTGTTTTACGCTATACATATTCATGAGGGCAAAACCGATGTGATAGATTTTCACGCCTTCAACCTTCACAACCATAATAAGATGCCTTGCCAGTCGCTGTTCAAGTTTTACGCTCGTGATCAGCTAGAGGCAGAGTTCAAAAAAGAAGAGTCGGAGGCTTTAAAAGCACTGAGAAAGATGTGCAAGATGGAGCCATATATTGTATCCCTGGACACAGGTGAAATTTTATTAGTTGCGAGGCATTATCTTGAAGGTAACTATGTGGACTGCGCTGGCGAACACAAGACATTGTTGTTTGATGTATTCAAGGTTGATTTTACCAAGTGGCAGTTAGAGCGTGTCAAGTCCCTAGGTGATCAGACCATCTTCATCGGCAGCAACCAGTCCTTCAGTACTAAATGTTCGCATGGAGTGCAGGCCAACTCCATATACTTCACCGACCATACTCATTTAGGAACATACGATAACTGTGAATTAGGCATATACAACCTGGAAAATAGCTCTATAAGTCCATGCTATCCTTTCGCTACAGGGGAAGATAAAACGGCTCCTTCCTCTAACAGGAATAAGCTGTTTTGGCTCTCCCCCTCTTCATTGCGTTGTTGAGATTAGTGACTATTAGGTACTCCAGAAGGGTACTCTATCACTTCCACGAACATTCTGTGCATTTAACTTCTACATTTAGGAGAAGACAGTGGGAGTGCTGAAGTATAGTTTTGGAGTGACAACAATTTGTCAAAAATCTACGCTTTATGTATTTATTTAATCAAATAATAAAAGCAAGTTTTATGTTATGTAATCATACTAGTTACACGGTGGTGCTCAATGACTAAGAGCGCTATGTAATAGGCAGTTCCATGATATTTGAGATTGATCAGTTTGCGGTACATATGCATCATTGCCCATTAATTGGCACATCTGATGGACAGATGGAGATGCTTCTGTATGATCATTGTGACATTGCAATTTAATATCTTTGTAGGACTACAGTCTACGAATGTTCTGACAGCCCCCAGATTAGGCTGCAACTTCTGCTGCGCTTCCCTCTATATGGCCATATAACTCTGCTAGCCTTCTTGTTCAGGAAGTTGAATTAGTAGCTTTTGTTTTTTAGTTAGGAGTTTGATATTGCAAGCAGAATCACTTATAATTTCATTCTTTAGTGTATATGATAAGCCTTCTTCAGCATAAGATTTGGATCATCTTCCAATTTTGCCAACACCATTCACTATTGCCCAGTCTCCCACCAGAGGTTGTCGAAGACAACTTCAAGGTCTTTTCAATTCAGTAAAGCCTTTTGCATCCACCAGGCAATAGTTACGGACTTATGGTTCGTTGGAAAATGAACTAACTAGATAATCAACCATGTTGCTTACCTCCTTTCCTTCACCCCCATGCCTTACATAGTAGACTTTAACAATTATATTAGATGCCCATACAGTTGAAGGTCTGAAGAAGTGGAACCACAGTTAGATAAGAAACTGATCCTTAGTAGCTAAATGTTTGGACCTGAGAAGATATTTGAGCGAAATATAGCACACATACCGAGCTCTCTCGAACACTGATCATTGGCTTAAATCTTTAAGGAGGGGACCTAATGAGACCTTAACTGCTTACTAAACTATTGGTCAGAAGCTGAAAGAGTGCAAACATGTAATGAGAGTGGTGGTAATGGTAGTTTTCAGGGATCGCACAGTAGATGCTGATAGCAGCCTAGGTTAATTAGAGAAGCGGGTGATTTACATGTTACTGTACTATATGTCTGATGAGGACAGTAATCCTAGTGACTTTGTTTTTCTAGGATGTAGCATTATATTCCCGTAGGTGATTACTTTCTTAAGCCTTCAGGACTGCTAGCTAGAAGAAGAAATTGAAAAGGTGGCCTTTGAGGCATTGTACATGGTGATATATTCTTCATTGTGAGATCTTATCTTGTTCAGCAGTACCAGGGCCAAGAACAGGACGAAGTTGAGTATATGTTACTTATCTAATGCTGATTTGGCTAGCAATATCTTTTAATTGTATGAATTTGAAGTGTCATCTTATAGTTGTAGTTGAGCATACGGTTGGCAAAGAGATGTCTGATATAGGGGATGATCACCATCCAGCAAGAATAGATAGGAACTCTTCATTCTGATAGAATTGATTTATCCGCTGTGTCTTTTCTAGCTTCAAGAAAGTGTAGCTCTCACAGTAAATGGGTTCGCAATAGTCCTGGAATCTTATTGTCACGTATACAGCATTTTCATATGTGCTCTGTCAAACTACATAGCTCGGTGCTCAACTAAAAGAGTGCAGGGTTCTCCGAGTGTCTTATACATATTTGAAGAACACGAAACCCGGCTAAAAAGCTCACAATGTCAACAGTACAGACCAAGTAATCAGGATGGAGTATTTGTTCTACCTCCATTGCAAGGAAGTCGCCAATTGAGGATCTGTTATGATCAGAGTTTACTCAAGCTGTGTGTAGAAAGTAGATAGACAGAGTAGAGTTGTAGTATGAGCTAAATACTCATTTTATTTTTAATTATTAGAGAACGATGTAACAACAAAGTGGCTGTAGTTTAGTGGTTAGAATTCCACGTTGTGGCCGTGGAGACCTGGGCTCGAATCCCAGCAGCCACATTTGGTCCGACCTTAGCTCAGTTGGTAGAGCGGAGGACTGTAGTGGTGCATCTTCTCACAGATAATCCTTAGGTCGCTGGTTCGAATCCGGCAGGTCGGATCTTTTTTTTTTTTTTTTTCCAATCCTTCAGTCATCTATCGTCATAATTTAACATTAAACTGCACTTATTAAAGTTTTTCTCACCTTATTTATCCCAAATTAAACATAGTTAGCTTGCAAAAATCACGTAACAGTAGGCGGACATGACTATACGCCCAGGACCTTCATCAGACAATAAGAAATTAGGAATTGCAAGTGAAACCATTTGCCAAGTCTATAGCATTGTAATTTGTAATGCATTAAACTAGCAGAACAAACCAACACTGATCAAGCGAAATTATAGCGCTAAAAGCATCTAGTACAAGTCATACCATAATTCCTTCATACAGAATCCTAATTCTAGAAAAACGATAAGAGCAAGGTTGGGTTTCATTACGTTTTACTTTTAAGTACAATGAAAATTCAACCTAGAGAATATTAACAATAATAAACACACTAAATTTAATGTGCCATACACCAAAGTAATTCACAATACCCATCTACAGTAGGTAACAAAAAAAACTCCTAATTGAGCCTATGAGTAACCAGCACTGTCTATAAGCTTCTCAAGAAGAATTCATCATCATTCACTACCATCGTCAGTGTCTAAGAAGGGATCATCACCATCACCATCGTCATCACCATCATCGTCACCAATGTCTAGAAGTGAAAAGCAATTGCCCACCGGCCGATCAGTGCGTGCATAAGACGACTGCAAACTGCGGACAGACGACCTCCCACCCATCTTGCGCTGAGGCATCTTCTCTGTTGGGAAACTTACTGCACTGCCTGTATTTTTCTTGCCCTTCTTCTTTCCTTTGCCATGCTTCTTGTCGCTCTCATAGAAGTGTCGATAAAATGGATCATAAACACCAGGCGCCCAAGAAACACTCAGCTTCTTCGGAGAAACACCCTCTTTCTCACGGCTACCCTTCATGGCAGATACAATCTTGAGTGCAGTCGGCAAAGACGACGAGCCAGCGCAATCCTTCTCCTCCGGCGCCTGTGATTCCGGTGTCTTGCTTAATAATGTAGCACACTTGTGCGTATTTAGGTCAGAATCAGCAGCTATATTTTCATGCTTCAGAACACTAGTACTATTATCATCATCATCACATGAAGAAGGAGAATCATCACCGCGTCTATTCTTGCCCTTCTTGTGCTTCCCTTTTCCGCGTTTCTGGTTGGTTTTATACGACTGTTGCTCAGTCTCTTCAATCGAGTTTTCTTGAGGAACACCCTTGTTTTTTCGACTACCCTTTTTCATGGCGGCAGATTTAACCTATAATTTTGAGTCGAGGAAGATAATTGAAAAGATATGAGGGCTTGGACGATTATAAATAGAGAAGAAGGAAGATAATCATCAAATTTTCCATAAAATAGAATCCTTACAGAATTAGGAAAGTTATTATATATGATAACATACTTATACTTAACCAGAAAAACCCAACCCAAACAAACGCTATTAAGCCCATAAAATCATGAAACTAAAACTTGACCGGATCCTAAGCAAAATAAGACAAAAACCACCCAAACAAACACGCTAACATCCTTGGAGGATTTAAGTACAATCAGACAGCTTTTAAGTAGATGGCTTGATTTTTAACTTTAAATGGTATATTTTTTATAATTGAAATGGCTATCGTATCTAAAAATGTAGTGTACCAAATTGGTGAATTAAAAAAAAAAAAAAAAGGAAACTAGTTACAGTATATGAAAAGTTTAACCAACCACAATACGATTTCCAGGTGGCACATGGAAGGAGACAATCGCCCACCTCAGAGGAAGTAATTGTATAAGATCTCGAGCTAGTGAAACAAATTATGTACGTTCCTTTGATCCTTTCTCTAATGCCGCAATTCAACGAGTTTGCTGCATGCATCATCTGCACACTTCTCTGATGCGCTGCATACATCGAACACACAAACAATACCAGATAACTGTGGGTAGAGTCTTAAGCAGAGATGTTTTCATCTGCCATTGGTTGTTTTTGTAGTTTAGGCATGTTTAGCGTATGATAAAAACTTAACTGTTTTCATGGAAACTACTAAGGTGTACGTTCCGTGAGCTCATTGATGGTACCAGGACCTTAATGATCTCCTATGAAACAGGGATTTTCAAGCGATTCTTTTGTTTAGTTTATAGAAAACGACTAACTGCTTCTGTCTTATGCAAGATGGTCATCAGATAGCATGATGCTCAGTTCTGAGCTCAAAAGTGCCGGACTAAAATGTTTATGGAATATGTTCTATGTTAGTGACCAAATGTTATTGAAAGCTCTTGAATATGTCCTAGTTTATAAGTTAAATTTAAATGCTGCTGCAGCCTAACGATTAATTTGCTTAGGCTGGAAGCTCATCGGTAAAAAAAAAAAAAAGGTGTGGTGTTTATAAATTAATTATTGCGGATGTGTATTGTTCATGCACAAATGCTAATTAATTGGGAGGAAAGGAAACCTTAATCATTAGTAGCTAGCTCTTTCTTGAAGAATTCGCGTTATGGCTTATCCCAGATATTTGCTTGTTTTGCAATTAAGAAGAATTATTGTTTTGACTGTTGCAATAGTGTCCAAGATTTCCCAAACCAACGCAAATGGGTAAACTATTTTCACCGTGTGATGAAGAAAACTATTTTGTCCCGCCTTCGTTCTTGGGCTAACAGGAGAATTGAGCGGATCGAACTTTGACCCGATAGTTTCCATAAGAAAGATAATTTCCTATGTTGGTCATATGATTGCATGAGATTGTCTCACTCTTTACATAGATACTCATCGCTCATCACTTCATCAGTCATCAGTCCGTAAATTATGGTTATGTTTAGTGCATATTACGGTTTTTTCGCTCAAAATTCAGTTGTTTGACTATAAAAAAGATAGTGTGGTAAATTCAATCCATTATTATCATCTGATAAGTAACGTATTTTTACAACCTTAATTTCAAATCAAACACCTTCATACTTGAAAATCCAATGAGCTTAATATTTCCAAAATTCCAAGCAATTCTCATCGAATCAAACCTTGTCCTCCCCCCCCCCCCCCCCCCCCGCCCCTAGCTTAACAAATTACACATTTGCTTTTATTATGGCGTACTCATTACACATATGCTAGATGTAAATTGGACGAATTGTATTCGATATCTGGTTGTGGTACGATGAATTACTTATACTCCGTATATAGTTCTATGTTAATAGACTCAATAAGGTGGTTAGATGTTTATAAAATTGTGTAGAGGTCTTGACATTTCCACTCTTATTATGATTTCGAGCGCCAAACTTCTAATTTATTATTTTTACCGATTTTGGACTTCGATTCAATAAACCCACTAAGCTAACACATGCTTATCGAGGTATACAAAAAAAAAACAAGTTTAGATATAACAAAGACTAAAAGAGAGTAAGAGACTGTTGTAATACTATGACAGTAGTGTGGAAACAAAGTCTTTTATGAAGCTTATGGAAAGTGGAAAAACACACGGCATGCAGACAGCAGATATAGCAAAGTAAAGGACAAAAGAGATCCAGTGTGAGTATTTTATACGTCGAGCTGAAAAGAGGGCAAAAGGCTCCTTAAAATTATCTTTTTATTGGTATATAGTTCCTCCTAGTCCTTACTTAAACAACGGCATGTACCTTATCGGCTTGTATAGTTGTAAACTTAATACTTGTAAGCTGTATAATTTTGTTTGTGTATGTATATAGTCGCATTTTACTATGAGACGACCATGCATAGAGTCAGAACTGTGGCAAGAAAGAACTGGTTTCCTCTGTATTTTGTAACTACCATCTTCTATATGAGGGGTGTGTACATATAATTGCATTACACGAAAATGGGACCCATTTCCAGCCCAGAACCAACGGCACAGATGCCCCAAGCCACACTCAACAACTACAAGCATACAGTTTTGAATTTCAACCATCAAACTTTTGGCATGTGGAATAGAAAGTTATGAGAAGTTGGAATGGTGTAATCATAGGTTACTATACTAGTACACATGGGAACCAAATAGAACAATAATTTTTTTTTTTTTGGTGAACAAATAGGACAATAATTTGTGAGCGACTGAATTAGGTGAGTGTAGATGGTATGACCAAACAATTTGTATGACTTCATTAAATTGACATGTTTCAATTGATTAGAGTTAATGATAAATAGATTTATAATGAATGAATCTAAGCGCTTCATTGATAGAGTGATTGTCCTTATAAAATATGTATTTTCATTCCTTATCTTTTGATAAGCTCACTAAGGGCTTGTTCAGTAGAGAAAGCGTAATGCAATTACCATTATATATCACTTTATGTTACTAGGTATATCTTCAAATTTCCTTCAAATGTATCAGATTTCAATCGTAATCACAATTATTATGTCATTTTCATGTCGTAATATTAAACCTATACTTCTCATACCTTCAACATACACACACTTCCAAATTTTCATATATTATACTACTTTCGGCTTGATGGTCAAATCCCCTGATAGTAACAATTTTAAAGTTACATCACCAAAATACTCACTGATTGAAAAAACTATCGACATAATGACATATTACGGAGGGGTACAACACTTTCCACATACATTATTGAGCATACAAAAATCACCAATTTGTGAAACCTACTCACATCATCATTAAATATATATAGAAATGTTTTGGGAGAGACCTCCTACTTTCATGATAAAAGTATATATTAAACGTTCCCATGTTGGCCCAACAAAGAGATATAAATATCTTTTACTAAGACTTGTTGGAAGCTTAAACTAATTTAGCTTGTAGTGAGCTCGTCTACTCTAATAATAAAAGCCGATTGTCTATTACTCCAATAGAATAGCCCCATTTCCTTATTTGGTAAAATTTTGCATACTTTTATCACATAAATACCTTTATTTTTGGGTTATGACTGACCTATGTGCTATTTTTTCTCCTTATGGCTTATGGGACCTTGGAGTATTTATTTTTCTTAATCTTTGTACCAAAAACAAATATTAGAACTGAGAGACTATATACTTTAGTGAAAAGTTGCAATCCCCAAATGAAACTCGAGACTACTACAAAAAAAAAAACATGAATACGAAATTACAATACTAGATTACAAAGAAAGAGGCCCAAGTATACAACAGAAAGTGGGAAACCATGTGACATTCTTGCCACAACAAAACCCCTCACTGGGCCCCACTCAACACAGCTGGCACCCCTCCATTAGACAACCAGCTCTTCGGTCAGCTGCCCGCTCCTTGTCCCCCCCCCCCTGCCCCCTCTATAAATACCCCCTTCACTCCACCATTTCTCCCACTCTCTCTCCTCCATTACCACAAAATCCTAACTACAAAACCCTAACTTTCTCTCTCCTAACTAAAATGGCAAAGACAATGCAAGTGACTTTAATGATGGTTGTCCTCGCAATCTTCTCCCTCGTCAGCGCCGCCATGGCTGCCGACGCGCCTGCCCCCAGCCCCACCTCCGCCGCCGGGTCGATGTCTCCGTCTTTCGCTCTCGCCGCTGTCGTCGCCGCGGTGTTCTTCGGATCTGCTATTAGGGTCTGAGAATTTAACCCGAGTTTGGGGTTTATGAGAATAAGTTTAGTAGTGTATACATTTTCGGATGGGTATGAGTATGGTGATTAGTTATGTTTTTTTTTTTTAGGAGGTTGTGATTTGTGGAGTGGTGGCGATTGTATTGAATGTTTCGATGGAGTAATATTATGGATTTATATTTACTAGTACATTGTTTTGGACAGATTTGTGATATGTTGAGTGTTTTTGTTTTTATGGTGCATGATTTAATGTTTGATTTTAATCTCTTGATACAATATTAATGCAAAGTGTTTCTGGTAATTAAAATATAAAAAAAAATAGAATTTTGATGGCGAGAATTAAATGGACAACGGATAATTCTGTCGAAATTTGAAGGAATTGAGTGAAATTTGATAGGATTCAGCACAATTTTTGAAGGAGAATGTAATAATTGGTTAATATCAATTTAGGCCTATGAGTTGAATTGGCTAGAAATTGATAAATGGGTAAAAAGTTACACCAAATTGTGTAAATTGAAGGTTTATTTGGTTTGGGGAAAATTGCGTTTCTCATTGGTAAAGTTCGTCAATGACAGTGTGTTGTACACGTTTGGTTTGGTTAGAGGAAAGTTTACAATGTGTCAGTGAACATTAAATCACATTTTGTAAGTTTACACCAAATTGCTTAAGATTAAGGGTCGATTTGGTTTGGGGGAAAATGCGTTTTTCGTTGGTAAAGTTCTTCAACAATAGTCTTTCGTATACGTTTGGTTTGGTTAAAGACAACGGTGAACAACTGAACATTTAATCACAATTTTGAACCTCTTTGTTCTTTTGAAAAACAAAGTCCATTTGGCAATGGCCAACAACGGATACGAGTACTAGTATGCTACGGTGTACATACATTGATAGTTTGATACATAAATTCAGTGGCGGCTCAAGAGTTATGGAGTGCTAAAGCCAAACTACAAAATGAGGCCTTTGATCTCATTATAAGTGTTTTTTGCTTTTCATTTTTTTTTATTAAATGAGGCCTTTTGGATAAGTAGAGACATTTAAAAAAAAATTGGAGGCCTCAAGCGGCCGGCTTCACTCGCTTTGGGGTTGAGCCGGCCCTGCATAAATTGATACATATATCTCCGAGATATTTTGTCAAATCAAATCATAGTATCGCGTTCCCATTTTAATTGGCCGGTAGTTGTTTAGTCCAATGTCCAAACTTACAATATACGCGATATCGTTATCAGTCTTGAAGGCTGCTATTCAATATCATAGAGATTTGGGAATTTTCTAGTTGTTTGGTAATGATATCAGCAATTCCATAATCAAGTAATTTGATGTTCCTAATCCTAATACAGTACGTTGGAGCTATTTAGTAAATAAATTAATAATATAAGATCAGTTTGGATATGAGTTCATAAATAATACTCCATAGTTAGATATATGAATTTTTAAAATCAAAATATAAATTTTTAAGATGCAATATGAGCTTTGAAATTTGGTTTGAGTTTTCCAAATACTCCGTATCTAATTATTTCTATATTTGTAAAGTTCATTTTCTATATCAAAATGTCATCTTTCTTTCTTTCTTTCTTTCTTTTTTTTTTTTTTTTTGCAAGTCTTTCTTTTGTCTTTCTTTTGTCTTTTAAAAACACATGAAATGTCTTGTGTAAGAGCAATTGGTTTTGTAGAATAATGTGATCTTAAAGTAGTCATTTTAGCATTGAGATCCTCTAGAATTTAAAAACAATTTTAGAGTGTAGAGTTTCTCTAAAATAGTACCAACTGTACCAACTCTATGAGAATAAACTGTACCAACTCTATGAGAATAAACTCTAGAGTTTCTTTAATTTACATTTTCCCCCTTTGAGGGTTTTGGTCATGCATTCCACTTCTCATGTAAACTGTACTAACTCTATGAGAATAAACTCTAGAGGATCCGAGCCCGTTATTTTATGAGTTAAATGGTCATTTTTATTACAATATTAATAGAATATGACCATTTTAGATTTGTTACTTTTTTAATTTTAAACCTTGCTTTAATACTTTTGATTTTAGACTTTTGCTGAAAAACCATGTCTTGATGTATCGTCATGGTTGTATTTGATGTCATGGGTCAATTATTTAATGATTGGAGAAGTTTTTTATTTTTGTTTTGGATGATAAGGAGAAGAATTTTTGTGTGGGTATCACTTTAAATCCCTTGGAAACCCAGTTTGCTTAAGTCCCAAGTTTTTTGGCTTATGTTTACGAATTTGTGGTGGGGACACCAAAGTGGCTTTACTTTTGGTCATTTTTGCTACTAAAGAGTTGGAAAAAAGACTTTTACACCAAAATTGATTCAGAAAGATGAGTAGCTACTTTTTGTAAACGGTAATGCTTCGTGAATATGATACTCTTGCTTTCGCATTTAGATGGTAGAGAAGATTCTAGATTTTCTTAGTATTGGAGCATTTTGGATCAAGGACCATAACCAGAAAAATTCAATGAAGAAAGCCAACTTATTTTTCAATTTTCATTTACCTCGCTAACTTTTTAAACAGATAGAAACAAATAAAAAATAGAGTTTAACTTTTAGGAAAAAAAATACATAAATAGAAATTTCAAAATTTTGTAATAGACTTTGAATTTGAGCAAAATTATATTGTCCACACAATTTATACTCTAGCATATTAAGCGTGAGTATATGACATGAAAGATGATAAAAGCTCATCTAGTGGCTATCCTTTCACAAACCTTTTTTGAATTTCTAAATGTAAAAGCAAATTAAAAAGGTGATGTGAGATAGTCATTACCAAATTGATAACCTATGTGGGTGTAATTTACTTCCTTATATGACAGTGAATTCATCAATTGGGTGTAATTGTTTGAGGCAGGAGAGATGGGAGGGAGAGAGAAGAATAGAAGAGAGTGAGTGTGTTAGGGGTGGGGGTGGGGGTAGTTTGGGAAACATGGTAAAAAAGCTGAAAAATATGGGGCGACATAAGCATGTTTGGGGCGACGAAAAGCACTCCATGCCGCCTGAACCCAAAACGCGTCGCCCTACCTCAACACACCTCACTCACTCCCCTTACCGAACTCCAAAAAACTTAAAAAATTGAAAATATAAAATCCACATAACTCTCTTATACATTCTACTATACATCTCATCTTCCTCTATATTTCAATTATCTTTACCAAAATCAAGCAACTAAAAAAAATATGAAAATCTAATAATGTAAAAATCTAAATCAATCCTAGTTCTTCCATGGAAATTAGTGGATAATCCGAAAACGAGCTTTTTTGTCCAGAAAATTAAATATGCAACACGCCCAAACAATGGACCCGACGTATCAGGAGCACGCCCGAACCATGAACCCGATGTATTCGGGAGAAAAGATGTGTTTTCAATACGCCCAAGCCCAGGTTCGAGCGTGTTTTGAGCACGCCCCTAACTCTATACCTTTTTTTTTTATTTGTTTAATCTCATATCTTTGGTTTGTATCCATTGAGAAAGGAAAGTGAAGGGTAGGGAGAAGGGAGAAGGGTGTAAGGTGTAGGGCGATAACGTGGGAGAGGGGAGGAGCAGTAGGCGCGGGGGGAAGGGGTTGAGAGCTGCTGGGTCATTGTGCGGTGGTTGACGTCGGGAGGGGGAGGGTTCTTTGAGTTGGGCTTGTCACACGCGGTGGGCGGTTCTAGGCTGGAGGTTTTGGGTGCGGTTCATCGGGATTGGGTGGACGAATTTGGTTTGGGGTTCTCCGGGTGGGGTCGGGGTTTCCGGGTGGGGTCGGGGTTTCTGGGTGGATTGGGCGGTGGTTTTTGGGTGGGGTTTGTTATGTGGTGGTGGAGTAAATGGTAATGGAATTGTTGCGCATGAAATGTGGGTGTTGGGGTGAATTTATGTGAGTGATTGAGATTTAGTTTAGTTTAAGGTCTACATGATTAATTAGATTTTGAGTTGACTTGTAAGAGGATTGAATATGAGAATAAAGGATGAGAGAGAGCGAGAGGTAGAGAATGTTCTATATAGAAGGGTATTCTGGAAAAAACAGAAAAAGTGAAATTTTGGGGCGACATAAACAAAATTGGGGTGACGAAAAGACAACCATTGGATGCTTGACAGGACGGACACGATGTGATAACATTCACTTGTGGGCTTCCTTATATGATCCAGTTCGCTGTCAGCCCAAATTTGATTAAATGATCTTTTTATGGGTTATCAAACAAACCAATTTCTCTTCCGAACAAAGAAAATCCCACTTATTTCAAAGTTGGTCATAACATGCCGGATCTTTGTTTTCCAGCCAAATAATCCTTTGTTATGGATAAAAAATCGAGGAGGAGGGAATAAATGATTGGGTTTAATTAGCGTTTGTTTGGGTTGGGTTTTTGTTTTATTTAGCTTGGGCTGAGCTGGTCCAGTTCAAGTATGTTGAGGATTAGGAATTTATTGCTTTATTAGTTTCCTAATTCTGTAAGAATTCTGTATTATGGAAAGTTTTGATGAATGGATCAGCTTTCCTATTCCCTCTGTCTTTCCCTCCTTTCCTATATATACTCGCCTAAGCCCTCATAAGTCATAACTCATATCTTTTCGATTCTCTTTCTCGACTCAAAAGATTGTTCCTGCCACCATGAAGGTCAAGGGTATCGAGAAAATTTGATCATTGAAGAGACGACTGAACAGCAGTCGTAACATGAAACACGGCAAAGCAAAGCACAAAAAGGGCAAGAATAGACGCGGTGATGATTCTGGGTCTGAAGAAGAAATTTCTACACGGTCACGGCCTAATCCTTCTTCATATGATGATGAGAGTGTTCTAGAGCGTGTAAGTATAGCTGGAGATTCTGACCTAAATTCGCATAAGACACCAGAATCACAAGCACCGGAGGAGAAGGCGTGCACTGGCTCGTTGTCTTTGTCGACTGCACTCAAAATTGTATCTGCCATGAAGGGTAGCCGTGAGAAGGAGGGTGTTTCTCCGAAGAAGCTGAGCGTTTCTTGGGCGCCTGGTGTTTATGATCCATTCCATAGACACTTCTATGAGAGCGACAAAAAGCATGGAAAAGGAAAGAAGAAGGGCAAGAATAATACAGGCAGTGCCGTAAGTTTTTCAAAAGAGAAGATACCTCAGCGCAAGATGGGTGGAAGGTCGTCTGTCCGCAGTTTGCAGTTGTCTTATGCACGGCCTGTGGGCAACTGCTTTTCACTTCTGGACAATGGTGATGGTGATGATCCCACTGATGAGGATGATGATTTCAACTCTGATTAGTTTTTCTTCCCAAGCTAACAAGAGTTTGCATATAGACTAGTGTTAATCATGAGTTGCATGTCTGTCAGCTCTAAGTAATATGTTAGCCGTTACAGTTTCGTGGCACATTAAATTTAGTATGCTTATTTCTCCAAGTTGAATTTTTTTTTTTATGCTAGCTGTTGCAATTTCGTAGTATTCGCGCTTGACTTTTAGGCAAATTTCACTTGCAATTCCATACTTTTTATTTCGTACAGTTGGATCTTAGATCTATTGTTTATTTTTCTGAGATCTTTTAATTTGTAAAATCCATGCCCTTCCTAATTTCCAACCCTATCAACTAGAGTTAACTATGTAACAAGGATATGAACTTTCCAATTTTTTTGGTTTAAGGATATGTACTTTTGTAGTTTTGGTTTAAGGATTTCAATGTATTTTTTAGACCATCATACCCTTCATCATGAAATAACTTGTGTAAATGTATGAAGAAAATTTATGTTGAATTTATTTTCAAACGTATCCTTATTTTAACCTCTTACATTTAAAAAATATTTTTATTTCATTAAACTTCTTGGATATCACCAATATTATCATAGTGTGCTTAATTAAAAGGGCTATGTTTGCCAATCATAATAAAAAAAGTTGAATATTAATTATTATTAAAGGAAAATATTATAACATTGAAATTAAATTTTACTTTAGAAGGATATTCCCTTTTTGATATCAATTTGGGGACTTTCCTAAAATTATGTAAAAAAGATCATATGAATGACAAAAGGTGAAATAATTAAGTGATAAGCGAGAAACTTAAATCAGTATTAATATCAAATAAACCAAGTTCTATTAATTGTGTGTGTATAAAGAATTCATCAAAATATCAAAAAATTACTTAAATTAATCCATCCAAATATTTTGTTTTAAAACTTGATTACACATGATATTATGTGAATGTATGTCATCTTATTATTTATATTTAATTTTCAATTTCATTCGAATTTTGCCTCTAATAATTAATAATTTTCATTTTTTTACAACTCTTTATTATTACGATTGGCAATTATTGGGGATACTTGCAAAGTTTAATGAAATAATTTTTTTCTTTTTTATTTAAGAGTTTAATAAAAGAATATATTTGAAAATAAATTTAAGATAAACTTTTCCATTATAACACATACTTGGTAATGAAGGGCATTTTAGTCTAAGAAATACCTTGAGGTCCTTAAACCAAAGCTCTCAAAGTATAGATCCTTAAACCAAAAAAATAGCAAAGTTCAGATCCTTGTTACATAGTTAACTCAATTAACCCAAACCTTATTTTTTACCTAAGCTTAATTTACTGCTAGTATGTATAATTAACTTTACTACCATATGATTTATAGAACCAAAAAAGTGTCTATAAGACATGTAATATTTGGCCAATTGATATGACTAATCTTCTCTTAATGATCGACTCATATTGATGTTAATTGTTCGGAGATGTTGTCGCTGGTCAAATTGGGACTAATTCTGCGACAAAGTGTCAAATATTGGTTATTAGGTCTTACTCTTTAAAATAAAAAATCCTTTTCATACAATCCTAATTCCTTCCTTTCTTACAAATCTTAATTTCCTAATAACAAAGACTTACCATAAAAGAATTTGATTCCTAATACAACTATTCATTCGATTCCCGGCCTGTTCTACTATAAATTCTTGTTATCCACGCATACTTTTGCCGAGTTTGTATTTGAAATAAATACCATTGCATAGGGTTAGAATCGATCAGAAACTATACATATATAATTTAGAGTCAAATTCAAGCTCCTGTTCAAGCGATGGACGTGTTATTTGATAGGTTGCCGGATGAATTGATTAATCATATCCTCTCTTTTCTTCCTACTAAACAAGCTGTTCTAACTAGTGTCTTGTCCAAGAGGTGGAAACTTTTATGGTGTCATGCTGGAAAATCCCTCGTCTTTGATGAACGTGATAGCCAAATGTGGCAAGTTCGTGAAAGATTCAGCTTTCAGGAGGAAATGAAAGCTTTCCATAGCTTTATTGATAGAGTTATAAGCCTACACAAGGTACCACAGATAGATAAATTTACTTTTATCTTGACCGCAACCGAAGGTGCTGGCTTAATTTTTGAATTTGGTGACAAAAGTGTCCGGAGTTTAGCTTCATGGGTAGATGCTGTGGTTAGCCGAAGGCAGCCGAGTTAAGTACTCAAGTGGGTATCAAAGTTTACACTTTGTAACAATTTGGGTACTGAACTTCAAAAAGTAACAGATTGGGTATTATAGCACCTGAAAAGACTATTCTATCCCTCGAAAAATAAAACACCAAAACCCAACCCCTCTTTTCTCTCTTCCCTACAGCCCCCACTGATGCCTAGCAACCCCCCATCACCTCCCTCTTTCCTC